>OOFC01037415.1:2008-15138 GCA_900323345.1 Pseudochromis fuscus
GGTGCTGAAATGGTGGTCCAGCGTCAGCGTGGCAGTGATGTGGTGACTGTTGGTGTGAGTGTGATCAGTTCATGGCTGAGAGCGTTTGTGTGTGTGTGTGTGTGTGTGTGTGTGTGTGTGTGTGTGTGCGTCACACTACAAACAGGCCTGTCCTCCTTTCTCCTCTGAGGAAACAGTCGTCTTCAATAATTTGACAGTTTTCACTTTTTTTTGGGAAAACGTTGGTTTCCAGCCGACAAACACACGACAGCTGTGAAAACACAACCTGATGTGACTGGAAACTCCAAACACTCGCTGCAGACTCTGTAGGTGAAAGTATAAAAGTTTTGTTAAAGTTACATAATTAGGATTCAGCCTGAGTAAAATGATCCTGAATGAACCATCTGAACACTTAGTTTCATCAGTGTGTGTGTTTGTGTAACATCATATACGTCTTATTACACTGTCATTTAATCCTTATGTATTTCCAAAGACATAAAAACTCCATTAGCTTTAAATAATACGCCCGATGTAATTGTTCTGTTAAATATGTCTAATTAGAAATGTGTTAAACGACTTCTCACTCATTTATTTCTTTTCTTATTTTGCATTTTATTTAAACACAAAGTCTCATCAGGATAGAAAAGATCTTTTACAGCAGATCACAACATGTTTGATAAAAATTCACCATAAATCAGCAGCTGTTATAAAAACAAAACCATCACCACATTATTCATGATGCTCTTAAATTCATCAATAATTTATTTATGCATTTAATGTGAACACTTGTATTTGTTTCATGTGTTAGAAGCTCAATAGGAAAATAAAATCATCATCTACAGAAAGGAAACAATGGATCCATGTATCTGTAATAAACTGTATGTGAACATCTAGAGGCAACAAATCTGAATCTACAGGATACAAATTAACTTTTTTTTTCTTAAGTAGCATCTTCTCTGTTGGATACAATGTTACCAACTTCAAAACTCAGTATTTGTTTGTTTACACCACAATAAAACAATTAATTCAAAACATTATTTCCTGTAATTCAGACTTTGTTTCACTTCAGTAAAAAGTGTTTGAACTGTTTCATCACTGTGTCTCACATTGGACAGTCTCCTCAGGTTCAAAGGTCAGCCCCGCCTCCTCCCTTCATATCCAAATATGGTCACTTCCTGCTCCAAACAACCAGCAGGTGGCGTCTCTTTCTACATCCAGTCCGTGCTTTGATGTGAGTCCTGAGAGACAATCAGAGTGGACTGTGTGTCCTCCATCAGTCCTCCTCCTAAAACAGACTCCACTTAACGTATCAGGCTGAGCTTCTGTGTTTTACCTTCGGTTCGGGTTTAAAGTGGGAATCTAAAAATAAAACTCCACCGTGTGCGGCGCCGGCTGCTGTGGAGGCGGCGCACTAAAAGCCTCTAAGAGGAATTTGTTGGGGGGTGTCCAACGACCCGAGCGAGGTCACAGGAATCATCATCGGGGACGTCAGGACGGTCAGCTACATTTTTCATGATGTTTGACTTGAGAGCTGTTTCTTAAACCAGCAGATTGTTTGATCCTTCATCAGGTCAGTCGTCCAGTAGCACTGCTCGGTAACACCACACAGCTGGATGTAAACCACCGTACAGCTCATATATAATAAGAAGTGATTAAATCAGTGTCCACAGAGCTGCTCCCTGCTGCTCAGGAGACAGATTGGACGTCTCACTTTGTGTGGGAGGGGGACGATCTTCCCACCAGTGACCAGCAGCAGGTTTTAATCTGGGCAAACTGGGCGTGGCTGTGTCTGTCAGATGGACACTTCCTGATCTGTCTTCAGGTGGCGGCTCGTTAAAGCAAAAACCCGATCGTCTTATTAATCAGTCAATGAAATCAGCTGATAGTTTCACACACATGTTGTACTGCTGTGTTTTCCACTTTACTCCTACTGCTGCGTTATACTTCCACTACACCACATTTCAGAGGGAGATATTATACTTTTGACTTCACTGCAGTTATTTTTATTTATTTACAGCTACAGTTACTAATTCATACGTAAAATATTGAAATAAATACTCACATTAAAACACATTAAAGCAGGATCCCAAATAATAAAAACAACAATTAACCCTTTAACACCTGAGCCTGCAAATTTCCACCTGGACTTTTTATGCTCATTTTAATTTCAAATTACACGCAAAATCTAACATTCATTACAAAACTCTAAACTCAAAATTGTGTTTTTCTGCTGTTGTTGCTTCATCGTCACTGTTACAACACATTACCGTAATGACACTGTAACGTACAACATCTCAGAATTTTTCTGATTGCGCAAACTAACATAGTTACGGTAATCCAAAGATGCATGTGCAGACGTAGCACCAACGACATGCTTGGAATTAATAAAGTAAATATAGTGTGACTGCAAATATTTTATAATAAAGTCCAAGTTAATAAATGAAGGATTTCCATCCACTGAAATGCTAATAATGGGCTTATATTTTAAATACACAGCTCAGATATTTCTCAATGGCTGCCATGTTGGGAACACAACACTGAGAGATGACACCAGCAAACAGTGTCTATCTACACATCTATATGAGGCTACGTCAGTGTTCACTTGTGGTTTTACTTCTCGTCTCCTGGGTTTTTATCTCGGTTTTGGTCTCCACCAGTGTCCGAGAAAACACCTTTAGCTGCTAGCATGTGACTGAACCTGTCGCTAACACTGCAGCTAATGTGCAGTAATTTGCTGCAAGATGCCAAAAGTCGACGATGTAGAAATATAGACTCCAGCAGCTTTATGATACCATCCTCCTCCCACGTCCTGTCCCCTGAAGACAACACTATCAGCTCCACAACATGCAGCCTGGATGTTCTCCCAGCTTCACCCTCTGCTGGAAACCGTCCAGTTTAGATTTTTCTGACAAAGCTCTGATCCACCAACTGACCAGAGCGGCTCAGAGGTCAGAGGTCGGCGCTCAGACTCTGCAAACATCCCTTCGTATTTTTGAAAATTAAACTTTTTGGATGCTTTGTGCATTATTTATGTTGTTGGACTCATGAATCCCCCGGGGTGGTTTTTGCTAAAACTTTTTTTTTTTTTGCTTCTCTTTGTAACCACATGCCTGTCAATGTGGAGCAGCCCTGCAGTTGCTGTGTGAAGCCCCGGGGACTGACTCTGCTGCTGGAAAATATACTTTGAAAGGATGTACAGACCGGAGCGGCGCTGACCCGCGATGCACCGGGCTCCTCTCTCCTGCTCAGTTAGCGGTGCAGAAGTTTCCTGTTCTGCTTCAAAAAGCTGCTCAGTTCTCTGCAACCTCCTCTTCCTCCAGCACAACGTGTTCATTAAAAACCTGCAGCCAGTTATATCCCTGCACCTCTGCTCACAGGCCTCCTCTGGTCTCCTGGAGATGCTCTGTTTACACTTCACTTGTTCACCTAAAAATGAAAAATGTCTTTTTATAGCATGTAGCAGCAACATAGTGTTTATAGAAGTGGACGTCGACGCCACAGAGGCTGGTATTGCAAAAAAGTGCAATACCATAAACGGCCACTAGGTGCTGAATCCTGAAGCACTCAGTCAATACATGTTTCATTCTAATTAAATAAAGTCAACTCTTCTTAAAATCGTTTCATCATTAAGTAGATTTCTAACTTCAAAAAGAGGAAGCTTTAGGGGGCGGGGTTTGAGTTTGATTGACAGCTCAGGTCTCCAATAATTTACATTGGTCAGTATCCTCACTCCTGACTCTTCCCTTTATATCCAAACATGGTCACTTCAAGCTCTAAAAAACCAACATGGCGACACCCATCTCTTATGTATAATCTATGGTTTAAAAGGGGCGGGGTTAGTTTGATTGACAGCTCTGGTCTCCAGTGATTTACAGCTGGTTTGGAGGCTCATTCACCAGTGAACTCCAGTCTCATCCACATTGGACAGTGGCCTCAGGTTCAAGGGTCAGACCCGCCTCCTCACGCCTCACATCATGTCCAAATATGGTCACTTCTGGCTCCAAACATGGCGACATCTAAATGCCAAACTCAACCAAACTGAGTAGTAGTAGTAGCTGTCGTAGTAATGAGTAGGAACAGTATCATTAGTGTTAACAAAGTGTTGGTTTAGGTTGAGTTGCAAATGTTTTAATTGGAAACTGTTACAATATTTACAGAGCGACATGGCTTCAGTTTGGTTGCTAGGAGACGATAAGGTGGATGGTGATTGGTTTCAGCGTCGGCTCCATCCTACAGTAGCTGTGGTCTGTTTTACACGACAGGAAATTATTAACGTCATCTGCTAACTTTAGCTCGTTAGCCGTGGTGTTTCGTTGTGTTTCAATGGTCCAATCAACTCACTCCAAACGTTTTGTCCCGCCTACATATCCTGTTTTTCCCAGAAATACGATACAGAAGTTAGATGCTCTGTAAATGTTTGAGGTGGACTTCTTTTTATTCTGGGCTGTGATGAATATTTCCTCCAGCGTCTGGTTTCTGACAGATTTATTGATCGCAGCAGTAAATCAGCTGCAGGTAGAAGATTCATTGGCTCCATCTGAATATGCGTGTCATATTTTTTCTGGGCTTTGTTTGTTTTACAGCAGACCATAAAACTCAGGCTGTACATACATCAACACTTAACCAAATACTCATGTGTTTTAATCCGTTTCCTTAAATCTTTTAGTTTCTTTCGTCCACGTCACCGAGACAAGGTGAGGACTGAACGAAACCTTTTGAAAATCATCAGAGAAACAAACAAAGGGAAGCGAGGATCCATCCATCTATCTTACACTTCACACACACACTCCCACACGAATACACACACTCATACGAACACTTCCACGGCGATCTGTCATCATTTGTCATCATAGAGTTGCTGTCACGCTATAGCGAGGCCTCAGCAGCAGCAGGTTGGCTGTGGGAAATGAAGCGAGAGATGGGATCTGAGCTGGCGTGTGTGTGCTATTTGTCTGTGTGTGTGTGTGTGTCACTCTGCTGTTGTTCGTGTGTGTGTCTGGATGTGTTATTGTCTCTGTCACTGATTGTGTAGCTCTGTGTGTGTGTGTGTGTGTGCGCCAGGGTAAATGGACTTAGGCAGATGATGTAATAGTTTTTGTCCCCTTGTGTGTTGCTCCACATGAGCTGGAGGCTTTGGAGTTGGGTGTGTGGTGGAAACACACTGTTGTACTATGTGTGTGTGTGTGTGTGTGTGTAGCAATTTCACTAGATGCATCTTGTTATACAAAGACAGGAAGGTGCTCAGCTTAAATCCATAATCCCTAATTGTGTAAAGTGCTGTATGAAAGTGCAGAGGTTCAGTGTGAACGATGCAGCTGCTGTTTTGGTTTATTCTTAGAAAGTGTGTGTGTGAGAAATATCGACTGTTTATGTTTCGAGAGTCATTTACAGCCAATCATTTACAGCTAAACCTGGAAACGGTGGCGTAAATATGGACAGTGACGGTGATTTGTCCAATCATGTTGATACCTGTCAGTCATC
This sequence comes from Pseudochromis fuscus, assembly GCA_900323345.1. Classification (NCBI taxonomy): domain Eukaryota; kingdom Metazoa; phylum Chordata; class Actinopteri; family Pseudochromidae; genus Pseudochromis; species Pseudochromis fuscus. Next base: position 7,469 of record OOFC01037415.1, read on the forward strand.
ATGAGTCGCGATAGGAGGCGAGTTGTTTCTCATTTCAGCAAGAAAAATAAAAGCAAGTGGATGAAAATTGACGAGAAAATGTAGCATCACATTTAGCGTTAGCCTAGCCTCTCTTTGGTGGCGATGCACCTGTGTTTCGGGGCACAAAAAAAAAATTTGCACCGGGGGCCTATAGTACGGAAGCCCTAAAAGGACATGGTTAACTATATTTTTATTTTCTCCAGTTTTCCCGTGATAACGACATAATTTCAGTCGTTTTCTCGAGATCTTGAGTTATTTTTCTCGTTATCTTGAGAAAACAGGATTATCTTGTTTTCTCGAGATAACAAGATAATTTCCTGGTGATCTAGAAATCAAACCAAAAGGCTAATGAGCTTTACTTCTGTTTGTGCCTTTTCTCATCATGGTTTGGAGTTATGATCATTTGACGTTACTCTGGTGCAATCGCCAGAAAATTATCTTGTTATTTCGAAAACACGAAGGTCGTTTTCTCGAGATAACAAGATAATTGATCCTTTCACCTTGAAAAATCTATTATTATTTTCTCGTTATCTCGAGAAAACGACCTTCGTTTTCTCGAGATAATGAGAAAAAAAACTCTAGATCTCGAGAAAACCATTGAAATTATCTCGTTATCACGGGAAAACAGAGGAAAAGAAATATAGTTAACGTCCTTTTAGGGCTTTCGTACTATACCCATGATGTTACGCTAGCGACTAAAAAACCCTCAGAGCTCAAACCTCCACAAACTTACTCTTTAGTTTGTTTGGACGTAGCAAGAAGAATCAATTGTAAGATGTTTTATTAGCTTTAGTTTCTCTTTGGAAACATCCAACATACATGCACAAAAAAAACATCAAGAAATCTGAGATGACTTCAGTTTGGTTTATAGTGCCCCCTAGTGTCCAAGATGTTAAAAAAACTACACCTCCTGAGACCCTGTGTCAACATATGTGGACTTTACTTTTTAGGTTTTCTACAGCGTATACTTCACGTTTCTTAACAAAAAGTGGTCGTCCTTTTTTGTGGACATTGTATCGTCTTTGTTCGTGGACACTATTCCTCCTTCTAGTGGTAGCAAAAGCACATTACATCAATTAATGTATTATTATGATTACTATTACTACTCTCCGTTCAAAGACAATGCTTAGTTTATCGGGACTTAATCCCAAAGAGCTCGGAGAAATTAAAAATGCATGTGTGCAATGTTTTCTTTGATGCGTAGATCAGGGATCACTTCACAATATTTTTTGTTTCCCCATCCTCTGATCTCGCCACAATGTCATCGTTTGTTCTTTGGGTAAAACTCAAATTCAGATCTCTTCAGTAGTTTTTCCACAATGTTGCAAACAAATAAACAAGCACTCAGAGCATCATCCATGTGTGATCACAACAAAATCCTTTAAGGTGCGACACCAACAAACCAGTGAAGACAGAAACACACCGTCCTCAGCAGAGGTAAAAAAAAGAAAAAAGAAGAAGACGCCATTATTAATTTTCCTAAGTCATTAAGCTTCCTGTTTCCTCCGACTCTGACACGTCCGACCTCCACAGCGGCGTTTTCACATGTGATGCAGGACGATGGGTTTAACCAGCGGATCAGGACACATTACATAACTGAGAATCAATTGACCTTTGCTGCTCCATGAGAAACGTTTCCATGATGGAGACCAGGACACGACATGACTGTAAAAGACGAGGGGCTTTTTAGCAGTGAAAAAAAATAGAAGAAGAAATTCAAAATGGATGTTGCCTCCATGTGGTAAAATAATAATGGGATAATAAAAGCCACAGCTGGTCTCTGAGTGTTTGTGCTGTGGTTGGTGAAGCAGACGTGTTGGTAACTTGACACAAGCATCAGCTGATCTGCATTAAAATAAAGGATGAATTGTTATCCCCATTCGCAGATGACATGCTGTTTTATGCCTGTATTGAGTGTATCTGAAACTCATGCAGCTGGTGATTTAGGAGAAATCATGATTTTCACAAATGTCCAGAGAAGAGGCTGAAAGTCACAAATTCAGACACCTTTATAACTTATGGTGCTTTTCCACTACATGGTACCAACTTACCTCGGTTGTGTTTCAATGACAGCAAACAGTCCCTCCTCAGTGTAGCTGGTCTTCAGGTGAAGGAGGAGGAAGTTGATGAAGTAATCTGCAGATTTGAAGATTGTTTCAGGCGAGAAATTAGTTTTTTTTACTTCAAATATGTTAATTCATTAAGTTAGACCCTGGTTAAAAACTTGGTCTGATGTTTTCAGAGATGCTAGCTCTCTCTACAACCTCCGTCAGCTGTTTGACCGACCGGTGCTCAGAGCTCACGTTTTTTTCATCTGACGTTTTTAAATAAAGTTTTAACGTTGCACTAAAGTCTGTTATTGTAGATTGAACTGATCTAATTAGTGGTTTTCCCCACATAGTACAAACTTTTTATTCTGACTATAACCGTGCAGACTGTCGGCTGCAGGTACAAATGTTTCTGTGCTGCAATGATGACGCAATGACGCAGTGACGATTCTGACCAATAAGGTTTTAGTACCTGCTCGTACCTGACGGGTACTTTCTTTGAACCACAGGAGAGGAGGTACGAAAAAGACATATCAGGTACTTCTTTTAAAACCGTTTGGTGTTATCACGGTGATTAGACAGCAGCAGTGGAGTGAGACAGGAAGTGACACGCAGCAAACGTCCAGCTGACCAGGGGTTGAATCGAGGACTTGATTCCTTTGGGCATATTAACACAAACAGTATTCACCCCAAGCACTTCATGCTTTGGTCGCTTGAAACCCAGAAAGAAAGTCAGAGAATAAACATGTAGAGTTTGTTTCGCATGATGATCAGTCTCCTCTGAGTGGAAACGAAACATCTGACATCGGTGCATTGGTGGAGGAAAGGTGGTGAAGTATAAAACATGTCTCCAAAGTGCAAAAACATGTAATACCACCGATGGCCACTAGATGCTGCCTAAAAAAACTCATTTTCAATCCTGATATACCGTATTCTCCGGACTAGAAGCCGCTACTTTTTTCCAACGCTTTGAACTTAAACACCGGTGTTTCTCATGTATCGGCAGCACGAAGCTCGTTAGCTTTTTACAAGCTAGCAAGCTCTGTGCCGCCGATACATTTAGCGTCGTCACATCAGACCCGGTCAGAGTGGACCACATGAAACTGTTCGAATAAATTTAATAGCGGCTTATAGACAGGTGCACTCAATAGTCTGGAAAATACGGTACTCAGTACCATCAAAAAATCATTTCCTCATTAAGTAGATATCAGGCTTTAAAAACACGAAGCTTTAGGGGCGGGGCTAGTTTGATTGACAACTCTGACCTCCAATGATTTACAGCTGGTTTGGAGGCTCATCCACCAGTGAACTCCAGTCTCAAACATATTGGACAGTGTCCTCTGGTTCAAGGGTCAGACCCGCCTCCTCACTCCTCCCTTCATACCCAAATATGGTCACTTCCTGCTCCAACATGCCGACATTCAAATAATCTCCTGGCTTTAAATGCAAGTCCACAAACCCACAGGTGACGTCGCTGTGACTGCGTCCACACAGTCCACCATCAGACGTCATAACTTTACTTTAAAAACTACTTTCTGAACGGACTCTAAAAGTTTGTGACCTCCTGAAGGCTCCCGTCCAGGATAATCCTCCTGCTCCATGAACCGTGTCGCCATTTGAATGCGATGCGAGAATTGTGTTTTCTCGCTCCTTCCAGAAACACCATTCAGCCGCTCCTGTGGGTTCAATATGCTCGAGGCGAGTGTGAAGGCCCCCACGGCGTCCGGGATTATAGACGATCACACACTGTGTGGAGGACGCCGCACGTCTCCAGAAACCAATGAATAGCAACAAGTGCGGCTGCTTTGTCTGTGCTCGTTCACCATCTCTCAGGATGTAAAGATGGAGAGGGAAAAAATAATACAAGGCAACTGGATATGATAAAATATTAAGCTCAAAATTTCTACAAAAATCCCCCAGACCTTTAAAAGTCTCAGTGTGTATTAAAGCTTAAATCCAGAGCTCCCTCAGCCTTTTTATGTCGGCCTCCCCTCAGGATGGAGCAGCTTCACGCTCAGACGCCCGGGTTAACACATTGATCTGCACCGAGCAGGATGAACTTCACACTAATGGTAACTTCACTGTACATGCAGCCGTCCACACACACAGGAGGCACAAAGAGGATGGTGTGTGTTTTTCTTTAGTTGGTTTGTTGTGTACACACATACTTTACTTTAATCATTTCAATGGAGTCAGTGAAGGGGAACAAGTTATAACGCAGCATCCTGGTCTCACCTCATATAAATAATGTTACAGTCATAATAAACTTTTATGATCATCAGTCAGCCTGGAGTTGTATTCTTTAGTGCTGTCAAAATTAACACAGATTAATCCATCATCATGATTAATCTGATTAATCATTTTAACATAATGAATCCACCTGCAGCACAGAATGACTCTGATCGTCTCTGCATTTCAGGCAGTTTGTCCAAGTGGAGTTGTCGTCACACCTGCACCAACAGGAAGTTAATCCTGTGGTGACAGGAAGCAGAACCAACCAATAAAAATGGACGATGTTAAACAGCAAGTTGGTCCTCTCCATATAATCTGAGGACAAAAAAATCAAGACAGAATAGTGACTGACTCTCTGCAGGAAGTAGTTTTCTTTTTACTGAAGCCCTTTCAGATTAAAATACCACATTAACAGGAAGCATACATTAGCACATACTGCTAGCATTTCGGCTAACGCATCGCCAGCTTGTGACAAACCACCCTCATGCAAAATTAAAATAGATTAAAAATGATATTTAATCGTGATTAATCGAAATTAATCCACATCAACCCTGTGATTAATCTGATGAAAAAGTTTGACAGCACTAGTTTTCTTACAAACATAGATTTTAAAACAGACTCTAAAAGTATTTTAAAGACAGAACAGTTCACATTCAGTCCTCCATTGTTCTTTATTTTTATCTGGATCCACATCAGCTTCAACAAAGTGCATCAATGAAACAGAATTCAAACTAAACACAAAGACCAGAATATAAATGAAAGTGATTATGTATCAATAAACAAATCAAACTACAATAAAGACACAATTATCACAAATACACGACAGCAAAAAATAAAAAACTAAACTCACACTAACATCCACCTAAAGTGTGATCTATATAAAATTAAAAAGGTTTTATTTTAATTCTGAGGATTTTCATGTCTCTTTAAGAACATTGATCAAACTTTTCCTGTTTCTGCTGCAGTGACAAAATAATTTAAATTGATGTGATCTCTCATCTCTTATCTTAACTGTTACACTCCAGACGTGAGGAAGAAGAAGTTGTGATAAAGACTCTGCGTCCACAAGCATCCACGACTTCATCCTCTCTCAAGTGTTTATTGTTGCTAGGTTACGAAACCATCTTGTCGCACTTCTGCTTCATTGTGAACATCAAGTCTCTGTGGTTTAGATAAAAGGACGGAAAGATATTACATCCTGCTACTGACAGCAGTTTCTGACATGATAACTGTGCTGTCAGTAACAGTTAGGCCCAGTTTCTCCTCAGCGACAGTCTTTATGTTATAAACCCCGCCTCCCTCTTGATTTTGATTGGTCAGAGAGAGCGCAGCATCATTGACGAGCTCCACAACGGGTTAAAAGCTGAACTATTTTCAGCTGAAAGTGACGTGAAGGCAGCGGGATAAAAAAAGCTGTGGACTGAGGGGGTTGAGCTCTGTCAGCGGTAAACTGAGGATTTGTATCGAAAATGACAACACGACAAGCAGGTGTGTGTGGACACAGTTTGTCAGCTGTGTGATCGAGGGTCAACAAACAACCAGAGAGCTCAGGTTTCTCAGGTGTTCACAGAACTTTGTTTTCAGAGGAACGTGAACACACTGATTCACGACAAGATTAAGACGTATATCGTAAGACGTTAGCGACGTGATTCCAGCTGATTCTGAAAGTCAACAAGTGGAGCTTCCCTACACTACCGTAATGTAGGTAATATGTACAGAACGCTGCACATCACAGCATGACTTTTTTCCCCTACATTACTGCTGTAATGTTTGAAATATACTCAACGCTCCACTTGTCGTCTTTCAGAATCAGCTAGAATCCCGTCGCTAGCGCAAATAGCCGAGGAATTACGGTAAGTTGGTTTATGCTAGTCACTCTGTATCACTGTGTTAGCACCAAGAGAGCACCAACCTCCACCAGGGCATCATCCAGCTGAACTGATGCTGCACACTGTTGCCCTCTAGTGGTGAAAAAACAACACAATGAGCTTTTCAGACAGGATCCCATCTTGTAATCTGTAAAATGTAATCAGTTGTTCCAGGGGTAAGACCCTATCGCTCCGAAAAATAATCATTGAGATCTGTTCAGTTGATTTTCTCTAAAGCCTTGGACCCAACTAGATGCATGAATTTAGGAATCATGCATCCCCTGTGCTTGTTGAGGTTCATGGGAGTCATGGAGGTTGCAATGACAATATGAGATGTTCTCACCAACACAAATAAGATTTTGGACGTGTAGAGGTCATACTAATAATGTCTTGTGGTAATGTACGATGCTGCACTTGCACCTTCGATTTCCTTCGTAAGCTGCATCCATGCTACTCCACATGTGCAGGAAACTTCCTCCTCGTGGCACCATGCATCTTTCAGCAATGGTTTTCCTCCCATGACCGCCCAAACGTAGGAGTTTGTACAGCTGGATCAACATCCTCTGGTTACAGGTGGTCTACAGGTTCGAAATTTCACACAAAGCATTGGCGTTGTCTGTAAGTTCATTGGCGGTTTTTTTTGGTTTGGAGTGAGACTTTATGTTGCAAACAGTGGCGAAAACATCTTCTTCTTGGAGGAGGTGATGTGTCAGATCAAGGCTGAAATGTTCCTCTCATGATTGTACAAACCTTGAAGTGATGTATCAGCCCCTGTAAATCTGTTCCTTGCTGAGCTGCAGCGGTTTAACTCCTCCTCCCTCCTGTGATGTGCAGGTGCACTACAGCACACGGCTGAGTTTAAAAAGAGGTTTCAGAAGCTGCCACTGACGACAATGATGATGATGATGATGGATGTGTGGCCGCTGGTCAAACCAAACCAAACAAAGCTGTCGCAGAAAACTGAGTTCATCGTGCAAACATCCCATAATTAAAACCCAGAGAGTGCAACAGGCTGTGCGGTGCAGTGTCTATTAAACGCTTCCATCTGTGGTGTTTTTGGATGCTGTCAGAGCTGGGTATCAGATATTATAATTAACATCAAATCGACTGCCAGGAAGTGAGGCGCCGTCAGCTCGCCGTGCAGCAGCGTGTTTCAGGTGGTCATCACGACAGATGGGAGGATGCAGCCACAGCATCCGGCTGCGGGAGCCGAGTGTGTCGCTCCGTCTCCCTCTTTGCAGCCTTAGCTCTGCACACAGCTGCATCTGATCTCCAACCCTGCTGGAGATCCCACACGTCGCCATCAAACATGTTCGACTTCCAGCTTCCCGGCTTTCATGTGTGTGTTGTTGCCGCTGCCTCTCCATCAATAGACATGTTTATCTACCCAGATTTGCTTTGTGATCTTTGCAACATGCCCGACCTTCTCGGTATTTTCATCTCCCACAAGGTTTTCATATAATCCAAAGTCTTTTTTTTTTTTTTTTTTTTTTTTTTTAAA
>OOFC01037417.1:0-10648 GCA_900323345.1 Pseudochromis fuscus
TACCACACGTATCAATACAACACTGCTTTGTTAACTCAGTCATGTTGTAACTAGAAGATCCACTGAAAAAACTAATGTTTTCATGGACTGATAGTAACAGGGTAACAGTAGTTTGTTAACAGCAGCTAGCTTGCTAGCAGCTGGTTGTTGTGAACCGGCTCCCTCTGCAGTGACGTACTGACGTTTTACGTGACACGGCCCCAACCTGGCTCCCTCCCGATGGAAAATCAAACCGGTTCATAGGAGGACCGGCTTCTGAACCCATTGAGGCCTGGCTCGAGCCCCAGCCCGGAACTGGCCCTGGAACCCATTTGGTGGAAAAGGGGTACCTGACGCACAACATTATCTTTAGGGAAGCAGTGGAAGCTCATTGTAGAATTGTACAGTGAAGAACACGTACACTGAGGTACACAGCAGTGACACCCAGATCCCCTTATCCTTTGGAAACTTAATCTCCTCTTTTGGACACCAAACAAACTCATTCTTTCGCCGGTCGCAAACAAAACAGTCCGATTTGAATGACAGGGCCGTGTCACAGGAAGTGCTCACCGCCAGTTTGCCGGACCGGAAATTAGCCGACGCCATATTGTGCACAGAGCCCATACACACACATTGTAAGCGCTGAGAAACGGCTGAAAAAACTCTCAAACTAAAACTGCCATAATTCAAAAACGGTACAAGATAGAAAAAACATGTAAATACAAGAATTAAAGATCAAAGTCTCGTGATTCATTTAAACCTTTAATCAGGTTTGTAGGTGAAACTATGTTGACACAGTGGAAGCTCTAAAACATGTGGGTTTGACTGCTTTCTCCATTGAAATGAATGGGAGACAAAGCTGCAGAGAGCAGCAACCTGCTCCATGGATATCTCCCCATCTCCACTGCTCTGCTGCCCTCTTCTGGTCATGTGTGCAATACACACATTATTAAACCTGGCAGGCAGCACACACAATTCTAACACTACCACTGTTATAACTCAAAAACTGTTCAACATAGCAACAACATGTAAATACAACATTTACAGATCACAGTCTTGTGACTCATTTAAACTCTTAATAACATCTGTAGCTCCAACTCTGTCGGCCCAGCCAAGGCTCAAACAGGCGTGAGTGCCTCCGGGACGAATTTCAAGGGACGGGGAAGGCCGGGGGGGAGGGCAAGTCCAATGCTGCTTGCAGCTTTAATTTGTAACCAGCTGCTATTCTCATGGTGACCAAGCACCAACACTGATTTTTGTAGGGAAGTTAGCTTTTGAGACATTGGAGAGGGAACAGTGGCCACATCTCCACTTATTTTATTGGTCACTGCTACATTTGGTTGGCTATTTGGTTTAATCAATAACATGGTAAATTCCTATTTATAGATTGAATATAGATTTGTGGACAAATATCCTTTTTTTGGCCTTCATTGTTTTGGATAGAGGACAATGGAGGGAGACAGAAAATAGGTAGAAGAGGAAGGAAAGAACATGCAGTAAATGGCCACGGGTTGGATTCAAACCCATGACCACTGCATCGGGGTCGCATTGTGCTGAGCTATCTGGGTACCTCTCCAGGAAATCAGCATTTGAATGTGACCATGTTTTTTTGGAGCCCGAAGTGACATGCTTGGATATGAAGGGAGGTTCCATATGAAACCAGGACATTGCCCAATGAGTATGGGACTCAAGTTCACATCTGGTTTCATTGGAGGTCAACCTGTCAATTAAACCAACCTCTTCTTTTTTCTGAAGCCTAACATCTCCTTAAAGATGAAATGATTTTCAGATGGACCACCAAATCTCTGAGAAGAGCTGACTTTAGGTAATAACAGCAAAATGAGCATTTTTGGATTGAAGTCAAGTGAAGCCAGAGTTTTTTGGAGCAGCATCTCATGGTATTGCATTTTTTTGCATGTGGCTTCACGTTTGAGACCTAGTTGCTTCATCCATTCGACATAGTGTCCATGTTAGAATGGAATATAATACTTTATTGTCATGGGGCTAATCACTGGTGCAGTGATTAGCAGTGTCGCCTCACAGCAAGAAGGTTTGAAGTTCGAGTCTCGGCTCCTGTCTGTGTGGAGTTTGCATCTTGTCCCTGTGCATGTGTGGTTTTCTCTGGGCATTCTGGTTTCCTTGTTTCCTCCTGCAGTCCAGAGACATGAATTGATGGGTTTAAATTGACCATAGGTGTGAGTGTGAATAGCTGTTTGTATTAATCCAGGGTGTGGCCTGCCTCTTGGCTCCAGCAGACCCCTGCGAGCCAATGTGTATATAAAGCATATAGATAAGATGACTGACTGACTGACTGACTGACTGACTTTACTGTCATTATACAATTGTACAAGGAGACAGAATTAGCAGCTTCTTGAAAGTGCAAACAGTAAAGAAAAATCCCATATAAGACACAAAACACTACAGGCCATATTTGCCAAATAAGTCAATAAATATATTGGATGTAGGTGGAAAGTGTAAAAGTGTGATTCAGTCAGTGCATGTGTGAGTTCAGAAGGGTGATGGCTTTGGGAATAAAGCTGCTCTTCAGTCTGTTCTGGCACTGATGCATCTGTAGTGCCTGACAGAGGGCAACAAGTCAAACAAGATGGAACCCGCATGTGATCTGTCTTTAACAATGGACAATTTTTGGACTTGTGTAGATGGCACAAAGTATACATTTCTATCATGAGGGGGAGAATGTGGGATGCCCATCCCATAATCTTCTGAGCAGTTTGAATTACCCTCTGCCGCCTCAGTGTGTGTGCCTCAGTGCAGCTCAGACTGTGATGCAATACGTCATCAGGCTCTCAATGGATGTTAGGTGGGTAGATGGTAGGTCAGGAGCAGCTTCCTGTCTGGGTTGTTCTTACTGAGAACCTTCAGGAAGTGTAGTTTCTTCTGTCTTTCTAATGATTGCTGTGACATTCTCTGTCCAGGAGAGGTCAGCAGAGATGAGGACACCGAAGAATTTGAAGGTGTGGACCCTCTCAACACACCATTGATGTGGAGGGGGGCAGGGTCAGGTCTGTTCTTCCTGAAGTCCATCACAATCTCCTTTGTCTTTGTTGTGTTGAGTGTCAGGTTATTTGCTGAACACCATGCTGATAAACCCAGGACTTCATCTGTGAAGGCTATTTCATCCCCGTCTGATATGAGCACAACCAGTGCGGTGTCGTCTGCAAATTAAATGCTGTTGGTTTGTTTGTAGGCGGGGCTGCAGTCGTAGGTGTACAGAGAGGAGTGGACTCAGCACACAGCCCTGAGCAGAGTGCTCAGTGTAGTGGTGGAAGAGAGGCGGGGGTCCTGTAATCCACAAAGAGCATCCTCACAAAGCCCTCCCTCTGTTCCATGTGGCTCAGTGCAGAGTGGAGAGCTATGACAATCCTCAGTGGATCTGTTCGTGCAATATGCAAAGTGGTACGGTTCCACGGAGGGAGGGAGGTGGTCCTTGATGTACTAGAGAACAAACCTCTTAGAGCATTTTGTGATCATAGGCGTGAGTGCTACCAGGCAATAATTATTCAGGCTGCTTAGGGATGATTGTGGCAGACGTTCCTATTCTACACTCTCCACAGCACTTTCGCGGTTTGCACAAGGCCATGCCCTAGCCCACCAAAAGAAAAGCTAAGATGTCATTTGAAATAGCAGATACGAAAGGTCAGTGATGTTTTGAAACTAACCATGATGTATTTAAAGAAAAGTTATATCCATTTTCTTACCTCTGCAATTATGAAGGTGCACACAAGCACTAACCTTATCTTACTTGGCAAACCCTTGCTCTATCAGCTTGCTAATGTCAGTACTGTTACCAATCAGTTTGATATTGTTCTGTGTGCAGTGATCTGTCCAATTTAATCAATTTGTCCATATATTTGTTTTGAAGTCTCAGATGAAGACAGGCCTACATATGTGCTACAGGATAAATCAGAGGAGGGTAGATGGATGGATGGATGGGTTTTAAGTTGATAAAGATAGTGAGTCACAACAAGAAATTACACAACACAACAGTTATAAAGGGAATTTTAAAAAGGCATGTTCAAAATACAGGTTGGAAGAGAGATTTTGACATAAACTAACAATTCATGGAAACATTTAAAAATAAAGAGCTCGTACATGGTATCCATCTCTGAAAGTCTGAATTCATGGATGATTTTGTGGAGGTTGACTGGTTAAACATTTTTAACCAATGGAGTGGAAAAATTAGTTTTTCTGATAGGTTGAAATGCTCTGACATCCCATTGGCTCAGCACATGGAAGTTACATATGATGAGTTGGAGTGCAGAAGCTGAGTAGTTGTTGTCCCATTACTCAGTGTTGTCACCACATTACTCTGCCAGTAATCTGTATTCACTGCCTTCACAGTCACTTTCTGCATCTAATTGCTCTTACCTCCTCCTGTACTGTAGAACACCAGTGGAGATCCAGCCTTGTGTTCATGTGATTATGGCAGCCCAGTTGTGGTATTAGGGCTGCAAAAACAAATACAAAAACAATCACACTACTAAATCTGTGGAGTAACAGTTTAATCAAATGAGATCATTGTATGTATGTGGTATGTATTCATACCACAGGATGGCACTGTTGTCAGCAAGTTTAATACAGCTGAAGTACCTTTGTCTAACAACCAACACATAGGAATTTATTTCAATATTATTAAAACACACTGAGGGGGTCTTGCAGGACTCAGAAAGGGCCAAATTTTTATATATTTAAAGTAATAAATGATCACAAATATCTTAGAAATGATAGATTATTAAAATTCCTTCACAATTTAAGGATTCAAATATTTCCAGTAGCCAAACAGCTCCTGTGGAGACAGTAAAGATTCAGTATGCTGACTGCCACTGTGCAGCCATACACTCTGTAACAATGTCATACTGCAGGTTACTGAGTATTTTTTTATTTTCTTTTGGGGGAGCAAAGAAAACACAGTGTCACCACATCATCTAAAAAAAAATAAAAAGGATGCAGACAAAAACACCGTTTGCCCTGCGATAGGCTGGCAACCTATCCAGGGTGTACCCCTCCTCTTGCCCAACGACAGCTGGGATAGGCTCCAGCAGACCCCTGCAACCCAAGTGTGGGCAAGCAGGTATAGAAAATGACTGACTGACTGACAAAAACACCAAGTGCAATGTACAAAACCCTGTCATGTGCTGGCATTTCAACAGCCGTCCCTCCAGCTCAGTGCCCAGTGGCAGCATCTTAGCTCGTGTTGCTGTGGAAACACCTTCTGTTCTTTGTACTTGTGGCAGAGGCAGAAGTTTTTTGAAAAGCAGTCGATCAATGGCAAAGAGCTGAGATGAGATCACTCCGAGCAGCCTTCACACACTGTGCAGTTCCTCCATTGTTTTGGATGTGTGCAGGTGACAGGATTCACAGAAGCTCACTGCCTGTCTGTGTACTGCTGTGCTTTGCCTCGCTGTTATCTTACGTCAGGTGTTCCCAGCCTGAGAAACAATTCTCAGAAGAACACATTTAAATGTCTGTTAATGTGCAGCGCTGAGGTGAAGTTACCTCAGCTGCGAGGCTTTTATGGCCATCTTTTATGTTTTAACTGAACGACACACAAAGCAGTGACTGTAAAGTAAAAAACACAATTCCAAGTTGAATTCAAATTTCCTGAGCATGTTTTAAAATCCCTAGAAGTAAGGAGAGATTCACAATTTTACACCTTGTAAGTATTTCTATTTGCTTTGGACAGGTGTTTGTCCAGCAGTGCTTTCAAGATCAATGATGTGCGGCAGAACTCAGGCCTGTTTTTGTACCCCAGCAAACCCTTTAAGGCTAGAGATACATGCGTACTAAAAATGCTGGATTGTTTTTACCCTGACCTGGGTGAATATTGGACAAACAACATGCTGGGTTAATATAACCCACTAAGACGGGCTGATTTTATTCAGCATTTTATTTTTTCACTCTACATTTTCTGATTTTCACTTAGCAATTTGCCATTTTTACCCAATGTTTTGTTTTTCTTACTCCCATCTTGCTGGTTTCAAGGAATCATAAATGGAACATACATACATGCAGGTGTTGATAGCTGTAATATTGAGAGACCACAAGAAGAAAAATCCTCCAAGTTTTCTGATTGGTTGAAATGTTCAGATATCATATGGCACATTTAAAATAGCACCCTCCATGAACCATAACAGGGGAATTCAAATTTTCAGAGATGGATATTATGGATGGATTAATTGATGCCTTATGTATTTTCAAACTTTCCCATAAATCATTATTTTACGCCATGATCTATCTGCCAAACTGTGTTTTGATCATGGGTTTTCTCTTCCTTTAAATTAACCCAGCATGTAGTTAGTCCAATATTTAGCCAGTTCTGGGTTACAACCACAGACTGTGTATAGAACTGGACAAAGCTACAGGACTTCACCCGTTAGTTTGTGGACTAGCATTTTGAAGCCAGCAGTTTAGCGTTTGAACGTTGCCATGTTGGTTGTTTGGAGCCATGTTTGGATATGAAGGAAGGAGTAAGAAGGCAAGTCCGACCCTTGAACCTGAGGACACTGTCTTATAAAATGTGGAGTGGAGACTGGAGTTCAACAGTGAATGAGTCTCCAAACCACCTGTAAATCACAGTAGACCAGAGCTGTCAATCAAACTAACCACATCCCTATAAATCCTCCTCTTCCCTCAGCCAAATATCTACTTAAGGATGAAATGATTTTCAGATGGACCATCTGTCAATCACACTAACCCCAGCCCTAACTCCTCCCACCTGATCACTGAGAAGAAAAGATTACTTCAACTAATGACATCAGAATAACTTGCGGGAAAAAATTGTTGACTGGGTATTTCAGGATAAAAATGATCATTTTTGCATTGAAGTCAACTGGAGTCAGAGTTTTTTGAAGCCAGCATCTACTGGCTGTTGGAAGGATTGCACTTTTTTGCACTTTTGCATCGACTTCATTTTTGCTATATCTCTCTATACCAGGGGTCAGCAACCCTGGTCCTAGAGAGCCGCAACCCTGCATGTTTTAGAAGTGTCCCTCTTCCAACACACCTGATTGAAACGACCAGCTCATCATCCAGCTCTGCAGAAGCCTGCAAACAATCCTGGTCATTTCAATCAAGTGTGTTGGAAGAGGGAAACATCTAAAACATGGAGGGTTGCGGCTCTCTAGGACCAGGATTGCAGACCCCTGCTCGATACACTTGAAGTTCTAAATATTGCAAGTAGGAATGGACCTAAGTCAAAGTCAAAGTCAGCTTTATTCTCAATACTCGATCTGTACACGACAGACTGAGTATCAAAATCATTTTTTTCTCCTTTCGACATGAAATACATGGCTAATATACAAATAAGGGCATTTTGAAACAGCCAAAGGTAAAACCAACCCAATATAAAAAAGATAAACAAAACAACATGACATGAGGCACACAACAGATCAACAGAGTCTTATAAGCCATCATGGACTTTCCCAGACATAATGATAGACTGAACAGTGGTCTGCAGAAGAAAGACACAGCTCTTCAATTTATAAGCCACGTGTTCTTAAAGGGTCTTAAAAGTGAGGATGTTTCTAGGCAGATACAAATATTGCATATTATATTACAGTCCACCCAAAATGAAAAAATGTCTTTTAAATCTTTTTAGATCAGATCACTGGTTGTATTGTTCACAAATTACAAAAATTACTGTCATGCCCTCAACCTCTGGACTCTCTCCGGTGGGGCTCAGCACTGCTGGCAGCAGAGCATGGAGACAGGTGTACCAGTTTTCTAATCAGCTGATTGGTGCTTGTATTTCAGCTGCAGGTACACCAGGCTCTGATGCCAGACCGTCTTGCCATGCAGTGGATCTCCTGCCTGTCGTCTGTTCCTTTGTCTGCTGTTGCTTCCCTACTCTCTCCCTCCTGTATTTTGCCAGCTAAGTAGCATCCTGCCTGTCAGCGATGGTTACGCTAGCTGTAGATTTGTTTTTGTCAGTTTGTTTGTAGACCAGTTTGGTAGCGTTCCTCAGTGTAATAGCCTGAGCTGTTTTTGTTAGCATCTTGCTTTTGTTGTATTTTCTGCCCCCCTCCTAGCCTGGTGTTTCCGGGTAGGAGTGGTGTTTTGGTTACTCTGTTGTTAGTTTCTTTAGTAAATAAACTACTCTGTGATTCTGTCTCCCATGCCTTTGTTGCTTTGCGCCTGAGTCTCCGCCTTGCCCGTAACAATTACATTTGTTTTTATTATGTTATGGCCTCCAGCCCTGCAGCAGCCTGCAGGTGAGAGGAGTCGTTTACTGTAACTGGAGGTACCTGTGTCTGCCTCCAGTCAGGATATAAGGCAACACTAACATTCAGTCTGTTTCTCTTTCCCCCAGGCTTCACAACTCGTGGTTTGGTTTGTTTCTCTTAGTGTTGGCAACACTATCACACCATACATGCCTCATGCATCCACTCACTGCAGACATTACTTATCTTTACACATCAATCCACACAGCTTATTGATATGTTTTATGTTTACAATAAACTTATTTAAATAGTCAAAACTTGGTTGGTCTTAATGTCATCACCAGCAATGAGCTTGTGACATACATGAAGGTTTGGTAACCTTTATATCACTGCTCAGAGCTTCCTCCTGTCTCTGATTCTTACATGAAGGCTAACCTTTAGAGAGAAGGGTTTCTTGACAAGTTCCAGACCTCAGTGAAAGCAGTGTAGTGTTGTACTTCATTCACTGCAAAGAACGTGGTTTGCTGTAATTTGAGGAGACTGTGATAAAGGAGGAGATGATCTGCAGATTAAAAAATAATCTAAGCACTGATCTCTCTGGCCTTGTCTATTGCAATATAATCAAGACTAGGAAGCACTTTTTTTTTATAGCATCTTAGTTTTCTGTGAATTTTAAATAATATACATGGAACAGGTTAACTATAATCCAAATTAAAGATGTCCCTTCATAGTGAAAACAAATCTGACTTGATATTTATAGGTACAGAGGCATGGCAGGAGATCCCTGTAGTTATATATTTTTGTGTATTTATGCACTCTATAATAAAGAATACATCCTACTGTCAGCCCATATTACTGACACCATTTGTCTTTTTTATTATATGGGGAGAAGTAGTGAGTTATATGCTGCTATTCAGAGCAACAGCAGGGGAGGAAATTAAAGGTGTCTGATGCAAACAGCCCATCAAAGTTCATAAAATGTCTCTGAAAGGCAGTAAGTTCCCCAGTTGTACTTCAATACCAAATAGAACAGGAGAAATATAATATAAACAGTGCTTATTTCACACTGCATATGTAGGAAAAAAGTAAGAGAGCAGCACACTGTTTAAAGGTCAGTGACTATGTATTATACACAATCATGAATCAATCTTTAACTGATTGGCAGGTTATTAAATATTAATCTCTACATCTTATTTCATCACAGGATATCATATTGTAATTTTGAATTACAATATGATATCCAATTGCAGTGCTATATTCTTTTCTTCATTTAGTTTCCCCACTCTCCACATGCTTTGTGGACTGGTGAAACCTTCCCATGGCCACATCCACCTTTAGCCATGTCTAACTGTAAGGGTCCCAGCACCCAGAATGCATTTCGTGCCAACAGGCTATGATGACGGAGATTTTGGGCTCAGTTTAGAGCTGTTATCATTCATCATTTTCTCCTCCTAGATGTGAAGAGCCTTGCTGGAGAGAAGCAGCTGGTCATTTTGACAGCTAGAGGACATCTCATCTTGGCGCTCCCCTTTTGGTAATTTACTGCTGGCTGTGATTTCTCTGCACCACTGTGAAATATAATGTAATTCCTTTTGAAAGATACATTTTGGCCTCAGAGAAGAAATATTATGTTTGTTGCTCCCACATTAGTTTTTCTGAAGGTAAAGCTAATGGTCATGTTTCTATAAAACTGTCTCTGTGGACTATGGACCCCTTTGTGTGTGGCATTTGTTAATAAGCATTGCAGATTTGGAGCACAAAGCTATCTTTTGGACTTCCCACAAGTTTCAACTCCAAAGTCCAAGAATTCAGCAAAGTCTGAATTTATAAAGATGGATGTAGTCATGTTATCCACAGGTGTACTGCTATCACTACGTGTTATACTGGTGTATGTGGACGCAGATTAACAGCAAGCCAAACTCGCTTTCATGAGTCAGGTAGCTTGAGCGTCTTGCTCCTTTTATTTGTACATGTTGTTGACTCGCAGAAAAAGACGAGTGAAAACTGAAAAAATCTTTTATTATGCTAATTGCACCGTTAGCGCCGCCATATTGCTATGCTAATATCAGAGAAGCAACACATATACAAAAAACGATCTCTGAATAGCTTCAAAACAGACCCAAACTAGCCTTTAAACAGATCATACACTTACATCCATTGCTTTCGAAGGGTCAGAAAAAAGATTACAGCACAACATGAGCAGTATGGAGCATTTTGTGAGCGTGAGGAGGCTTTCTTCGCAACACGTTCTGAGCGCGTGGTTAACTTCCTGTTAACTTCCTGTTTCAGACAATGCAACGTAACTACGTCAGAAGCCTTCAAAATAAAATGAGAGTAACTACTGCAGGCAATATGTGAATTACTTTTAACTGTTTTTAGCATTAACTCTCACACATGAAATATGGCATTTTATTACTAAATTATTATTAACCGTTTTTAACCTTTAATAAAACATATGAATTGAACACTTTCACTGAAGGGCAGAATAG
>OOFC01037420.1:0-32094 GCA_900323345.1 Pseudochromis fuscus
ATTCAGGTCACATACAACAGTGTATTCTGGGAAAAGAAATGGAGGCCAAATCAGAAGTGCAAAAAAGTGCAATACTCCTGATGGCCACTAGATGCTGGCTCCAAAAAACTCTGGCGCTAATCAACTGAATTCAAAAAAGGTCATTTTTAACAGCTACATTGTCATTAGTTAAAGTCAATTACCGTATTTTCTGGACTATTGAGAGCACCTGTCTATAAGCCACTATTGAATTTATTCAAACAGTTTCATGTGGTCCACTCTGACCGGGTCTGATGTGACGAGGCTAAATGTATCGGCGGCACGGAGCTTGCTAGCTTGTAAAAAGCCAAAGAGCTTCGTGCCACCAATACATGAGCCACACTGGTGTTTAAGCCACAGGGTTCAAAGCCTCGGAAAAAAGTAGCAACTTATAGTCCGGAAAATACGGTACTCTTATTAGTGGTGGTCCATCTGAAAAAAACCCCCAAAAAACCCAAAACATTAGGCTTCAAAAAGAGGAATATTTAGGGGCGTGGTTAGTTTGATTGACAGATTTAGTCCCTAATGAGACCAGCACTGAAGTCGAGTCACATCCACATTGGGAAGCATCCTCGGGTTCAAGGGTTAGACCCGCCTCCTCCCCCTCCATTCATATCCAAATATGGTCACTTCTGACTCCACACAACCAACATGGTGACATTTAAATGCTGATTTACTGGCTTCTGCAAACCAAATTTGATTTTCAGGCAGAAAGCTTGATGGAAAAATGAATTTAAACTTTGAATAATAATTTAGTTAGATTTAATAATCCCTTTAGTGAGAGATCCTTTGTGATAGGTAGGCAGTCGGGTAGGTCAAAGCCGTAGGACAAAGTACATTCTGTCAAGTCATTTAAAAAAAAAAAAAGGATTTTGTATTCTCAGGTTTGCCCACAGTGGCAGCTTCCTGTCCCACCAGCCACATAAATGCCCTTTCGCTACGATACCCTTGCTGTAGTCCCTGCCCTTGGATTTTAAAGGCTTTGGTAGCCACAGCTATGGCTTCCAGATGTTTTGGGGGAAGAGAAAGGAACTAATCTAATAATAAGGGTGGGCAGCACAGGATAAGCCTGGAAGGTGGGGAATAATATTAGCACATCTTCGTAAATCAGAGCCCTGGGTCCAGCACATATTTTGTTAAAGCGCCCAGACCACCTCTGTCACAGGGAATTACTGGGTGTGAAAGCACAGAGCACAGATCGCCAGCAATCCCCGTGCAATGTCCTCTCTTGTTGTTAAAATGATACGATTAAAGAGTATGTTAAAAGAAAACCAACACAAGTACGGATTATGGTGATTAGTGTTATCAGTCATCAAATCATGAATAATGAAAACACTGTTTTTCCTCTTTGCTTCATCGCACCAAGTCCTTATTTGGAGGCTTTCTCCCACTCTTTCCCGGAGATATTTTTCCAGACCTCCATATGGCTCTTTTATCTATCGACAGACAGAGCAAGTTGTATGTATTTATTCATTTATTTTGGGGAATGGAGTGGAAAATAGTGTTTCCGTGCTAATTTAACGAGTTCAAAGGGATCAATCTGAGGAGAGAAATTCCCCAGAAATAGCATTAAATTGTCTCAATGAGCATGATCCTTATCATGCGGGCTCTGGCCCACGCTGGCTACACACAATCACGAGAAATGCTGCATCAGAGGCTGGAGGAGCTGTGAGCGCGGGGCTTTGAACCCAAACAATATCACATTAATAAAAGAAGGTATTTCTTCTGGCTCTTGTGCGTGGACTTTGAAGACTTCAAAAAGTGTTTAATTGCACCGAGTGCAGGAGAAGATGGAATATTTATAACTGCATCAGTCCTGCTCTGCATTCCTTCGCAGTGAGCCTGAAGGACTGCCTGGGACTGGGCTGAGGGCTCAGTGCTGTCAAGACGTTATGTTTGAGAGCACCAAAGAGAATCATTGAGATTCAACAGCCCAACTGAGTTTGTCATTTAATATTTTTTCTTTCTTCCCGAAAACACCCTGACTGTCACTCTCTCATACTAACCCAGGGGAAGGCTACCTTTCTCTCCAGAGGCTGTCGAAAAAGGGGAAAAGTGTTATTTAGAAATTCACAGAGAGAAAATGCACGGTATGCATTCAAGATAGACAGGACCCAAACGTTAGCCCGAGCCATCAAAAAGACACAGCTGTCCTCACCCTCTCCAGCTGTCATACTCTCTGTTTCTCATCTTCAAGGACCCCTGGCTCTGCCAAATTTCTCTTCCTCTCCATCTACCCCACGCTCACACTCTTCCTCTTGCAAAACTCTTTTAGTTTTCTCCGTCGCTGCCTTAATTTCCGATCCCCAATTTCCTCTTCACTTCCTCCCTCTGCCGCGCTAACCACGTCTTTTTCTTTCTGCCTCCACAAACTTTCCCTTCATGCCTTCCTCCCGGTGGGATTAGGTTGTGCTGTAGTTTGCCGGGGAGATGCTAATGAGCAGGTGGTGCAGAGAGACACATGGGCATCTTTTCACATAAACACATGGAAACGTGTTGACACCAAGGCCACATGGACTATCAATACTGTTTATAGCAATCACCTGAAGGTCTGATTAGTGTTTGCATTAATCAGCCGGATAGGGAGGAATTCGGCTGTGGGTGTACGAGTGATGGAGCGGTGGAAAAAGAGAGGGGCCTGCTTAATGTATCTCAACCTATGAAATGAAGTGTATCCAATATATATTTAGAATTAAATGGATTTCAGCATTTCACCAAATAATTTTATTTAACTTTTGTTTCTTTATATAACTTTGGGAAACTTTGTTTTATTGATTTATTTATTTTTTTTC
Organism: Pseudochromis fuscus; assembly: GCA_900323345.1. Classification (NCBI taxonomy): domain Eukaryota; kingdom Metazoa; phylum Chordata; class Actinopteri; family Pseudochromidae; genus Pseudochromis; species Pseudochromis fuscus. Next base: position 2,811 of record OOFC01037420.1, read on the forward strand.
TCTCTCTCTCTTTTCTGTTTTTTTTTTTTTTGTTTTTCTTTAAATATATGACTACAGTAACAGTGGTGATGTTACACTGGCCTCATTCCCACTCACTGTCTTTGGCAGTCGATCTATCTGTCAAAACAAAATGCTGTCGGCAACAAACTGTTAAAACTTGGCCGCTTTTATTTTAATTCAGCATTGATAATCAAAAACAGAACAGTTTCAAAGTATTTGTTTGTGGTATTTTACATAGGATTCATGCATATCAGCAAACACTGCATGAAACGTACATTTATTAAAAATTCTTTTGTTTGAGAATTACTGTCAAGCTGATTAGATTTCATTATGTTTATGTTGGGTGGTAATTACCGGTACATCTGTCTGGCCCTTGTAGGTGGACAAGAAGAAGACCCAGGACTTTTTTTTTTGCCTTTATTATTTTGATAGCAACAGTGGAGAGAGACAGGAAGCAGGTTGAAGAGTGGGGGTAGTGACATGCAGTAAATGACCATGGGCTGGATTCAAACCCATGTCCCCTGCATCCAAGACCATAGCCCCTGTTTGTGGGCTGCTCTATTGCTGAGCTCTGTGGGCACTCCAGACCTAGTACTTATAGTTGAAAATGTTATGAACCCTAAAAGAAAAGGTTCCTAAATTTTATTTTTCACTGTGTTTTAAAAACTAAGGCAAAGTTATCATTGAATGCATATTTAATATTTACTGCATACATGCCTCATTGTTTTTATTTTTTAAAAAAAGGTGTTAAAACATTTGCTGTTTATCTTCATGAAAGACAGCTTTACTTTGAAAAGGCATGATGAGGATACAACCATGACAGACTTCATTATCACTGGAGCTTCTCATTTTCAAACAGAGAGGATTTTTAATGTAGATTTAACCCAGGCTCTGTAGCCAGTGGGGTCATTTGATGCTAATGTACGGTGATCACTGCTAAACCATTACAGACAGAGGATGCTTTCTTCCTGTGACTTCATCAAATTCATGATGTATTTCCCTGGTCTGGCCACAGCATGGCACTCTTCAAGTTGAAATGTGACCTCTTTCCTGACAGTTACAACCTCTGCTGTGACATTTTGAGTCAATTCTGGGGCATCATGTGAGACCCTCAACATTGCAATGCAACCTGCTCCTTATATTTAGATTTCATGATGAATCCCATCCGTGACAAACCAATCACATATGCCTACCAGTGAGGGGACAGCGCTGCGAGGGCTCAGCGGGGTTTGAGAGGTGCTTTCTTTGAAATCAGAACACGACTTGACCGAAATTAATCCCCTTTCCTCCCCACTCTCTCTCTCTCTCTTTTTTTTTTTTTATTACAGGGCAACTCTCCTGAAGATCCTCACAGGGTGGATGGTCTACCCAGTCTCAACACTGAGATCAGTGCAGTCATCTCATTACTCTCCCCGGGATCTGGGAGGTCAGTGCTATCAAGTGGAGTGGTGCTATAAAATAAATTGAATGTTCCACTGAGGCAAATGTTGAAGGTGATGGACAGAGAGGGCCCCTGCTCTAAACCACAGCTCTCTCCAGCTCCCCTGGGTGCTGCAGACTGGGACCCGGGCTGAGCAGCTGGATGACTGGCTGGGAAAAAGGTTGCAATCAGAATTAAACATGAGCAAACCTGACCAGTGTGGTATGTTGGCCATCCGTCATCCTCTGCAGCTTGGAGCGGCTACCTGTGCACCTTCACTGGGCCTGTCAGGTATTGGAATAGACACACTTGGCTGCACAGAGAGCTGGAATCAGAATTGCAGATGGGGCAGGAGAGGGAAAAGGAAAATACAGCCAATCGATGTGAGGTGAATGGTTACAGTATAAAAGCCACAGAGAGATGGTCTGTGTTTCTCTGGTTTTGGCCAAAGATAATGTTAGGCTACAGTTAAACTTGTCATGTCAATGATTTTTGAGCATTGATTCTAAAAATCACAGCTTATGACAGTAAATGACTTTTATTCACCACTGGGGCAGAAAATCTTCTTCATGTATTCATTTAAAGTGGAGTTCTGCCTTTTCTTTATATTTTGTCTGGATCTGATTAGGGATCTTCCAAAGTCCACTTTTTCAAAGTCTGCCTACGCAGTGGTTTGTCTGGGGAATGGTCAAGAAAAACGCCTATATTTACAATATTTTCAGAATTACTGTACACTTAATAAAAACATTTTGCTCATTTTTTTTGACTAAACTGGATTTCCAAAATGTCAGTTGTTAATCCCAACTTGACCGTGCCACATAATATGTGGTTGCCTTGATGTAGGAGGTTTGAATAAACAGCGTCAGACGACATCCCAAAATTACTGGAAAAAAACAGTATGTCTGCTTTTCCATAAGTATTAGTAAGTTGAAAACGGCAAGCTTCAGAGGCTGCTGGTATGGATGGATTCTCCTTGGTAATTCATCATAATTTGGTCTGAATTGTTTATTTTGTCCTTATCATAAACTGAATATAGAACCAATGAAGCTAACATGACATCACCTGGGGGTTTCTGGACTCGTATTTTGACACTAGGAGCCTTTGAATGTCGCCATGTTGGTTGCTTTGAGCCAGAAATGACCAAATTTGGATACGATGGGGCGAGTGAGGAGGTGGGTTTAACCTTTAAACACTAAATGTACGCTTCACTGTGGCCATTGGTGTGTGAATGTGTGTGTGAATGGGTGAATGAGATGCCTTGTACAGCGCTTTGGGACCTAGCTTAGGTCATGAAAGCGCTATATAAATGTACTCCATTTACCATTTACCCAGTGTGTATGAGACTCAGCTTCAGTGCTGGACTCATTGGAGACTGACCACGCCCGCTTTTTCTTGAAGCCTAATATCTACTTAATTATGCTTTTGTTTTTTCAGAGGGACCACCAGATCACTTAAAAAAGGATTGAGATTAGTGGTCATCAGGTGCATTACACTTCTTTACACTTCCACACTGACCTCGTTTTGGAGCCCCACTTGCTTCACAGTCTATGCTCCATATTCACCTTCACTACATCACACCCCTAATTTATCTTTAACTTGATTTTAAAGATCCTTGAAGTGCATCCAAAGTCCATTTCTGTACCTTACAAAGTATAAAAGATCTTGGAATGACTGGATGATAAAAGTAAGTCTGAAAACTAGCCTTTGATAGGAAGCTACAGCCTTGAGCAATCATTTTCTCACAAATGCAAATCTCCATACACTGAAGTATATCTATTGGTCTTTTTTTTTTCCTTCCTATACCGCCTGGAGTTTTTGCAGTGTGTGCGATTTGTGGTCCTGATTCTGGGAGCTTGTAAACTATCCCGTTTCATTTTTTAGACACTGGAGGTTCTTTTAAATCCGCCACATACTGTGTCATATTTGTATGTTTTCACCACAAAGTCCCACAAATATTTCATCTATAGCTGCGCCGCAGAGAGAAAAGTTGACTTTGTTAGGAAAAATCGAGGCGTTTTGAGTGAGAGTCCTCTTGGATTTGCTGGTAACAGCCGGTAACACAGCAGTGTAGCGGTGGCTCGCAGGCTTGGCACAGAGACATTTTGAAATGTGAGCTCAATTATATGTATTCATGCCCTCATAAATGACATATGTTGTCAGTTATAGGGAGTAACTAGTCCAAACATGGATATGCACTGACAAACGGTTAAGCAATTATTCGGCTGTAATGACTGAAATAAGGCATGATGAGTCAGACAAATTGTTTTTAAAATGAAGGAAAAGAGGTGGCTGGTTGAGCTTTTTTTTTCCCCTCCTCACAGGGCATGTTTTATAGGAAGTGGCTATCACACCCAACTAATAGCTTTGCTTGAGATAAAGAATTTAAAAAATGCATTAAGTCCCGCTAAGGAGAAAAAATCTGGATTGCTTGTTGGTTTCCCAGAAACACCAGAAAGGGAGTAAGCTCTCGACTATTCACAACACACTGTCCTCCAGCGCACCGCGGGAGAAGCAATTTGTTGGAAGAAGTAAATCCATTTAGCCCCAACAGAAAGGTGGCAAGCACACTTAATTGAGGTCTCTGGCTATATTTAAAAGGAGTAAATAATTTTTGGGACACAGCAGGTTATTTTAAGCAGGGGTCAAATGGCTGAATACACATTTCGGTAATGGAACAACTACTCGAGCTGAAGTTTGTTCTGTAATATCTACAAGCTCAACATTTTCCTGTCATATCCTAAAGGATGCTACAGTCTGTCCCACTTCTCTGCTTGATACCGCAAGATTAATAACTCTCTGTTATTGTGTGAAAATTTTAAATCTTCTGTTTGAGCTGAGATGTCTGTTCTGCCAGAGTAAACACTGTTTTGAACCGCACAGCGTGCCGCAGTTACAGCTAAAGACTCAAAAGTGTGTGTGTGTGTGGAAATACAAAATGTTTCATAGATCAACAACAAATGAGTTATTTTAATAGCCAATTTTCTCGCTTTTAGAGCCGAAGCTAGTCACGTAACTCTCCGAAGGTGCATGCACACAGTCGGACACTCACACACCGACAGCATAACACCCACTGGCTACATGAAACACCTGCCTGGAGGCTGGGATTCAGACGGTCCACAGCCAGACAAGTCCATGGCTTACTTCCTGTAACACCAGAGCAGGAAAAATCACAGTACAGCCCTTCTGACCTGTAAGCCTTGGATTTTTTATGACAAGTGCGATATAATTGTACCGTCTGGCCTAAATTATTCAGTCTCTCTCAAAAATTGAGTGGTTATTTGTCTTCAGCTCACCCTCCTGGCCTCCCTTTTCCCTCCTATCTGCTGTTTTCTGATTTATACGTCGCCTCGCTGGCAGGCCGAGTTAGCCCTGTGTTTTTGATTATGTTTCCATCAGTGTTTTTCTAATGCATCAACTTGTAAACCAATTTAGCTGCCGGCGCCCTAAAACTATTCTGGCATGAAACAGCTATTGCAGCATTTAGCTTCCAACCCCCCTCCCTTTTCCCCTTGCCAGTAAATGTTTAAATATGTTGCAGTTTTGTTTGAAAGACCGTGTCACCGCACATGGCTAGTCAGCAGATACCTCCGAGATAAGAGCACACCTTTAGCTTACAGGCTGTGTCGCAGTGTTGTGGTCAGACCAAAGACTGGAGCTTTGTGCCACAGAAACAAACACTGTTTCAACTCAGACACTGGATTCAAGGTCATTTAATTTAAAAATCTTTCTATAACTTATAGGTTAATCTTGGTAACTTCATTTTTTACCACCTAACCTGGACTTTTTATACTATTTTTGATTTCAAATTAAAATTTAACACACAAAATTTAACATTCACGTGCAGTTGCAGTGTTTTTGTTCATTAAAACTCTAAAATCAAAATCCGTTTTTGTGTTTTTCTGCTATTCTTGTGTCATTGTTACTGTTATTACACACTTACAACATGTAGTATATAGTAAATCAGAGGTGCTAGTGAAATTACCGTAATAACACAATTTTCACTGAAAAGTGCAACATCTCAGCTCTTGGAACCAATGGAATTTTTCTGATTGCACAAACCGTCACATAATTACGGTAATCCAAAGATGCATGTGCAGACCTGTTGCCGACGACAGGCTCGGAAATAAAGGGTTAAGCTGTCTATTTAATAATTAAACGATTACCTTATGTGGTTAAATGTAAATTTCACTTTCTAATTTTGACAGATTTAAGCAGCATTGTCTCTTGGGTGAGAATATTTTAGGCTATATTTGGCCTCTTGGCATATGACACCTGTGCATAAAACAGGCTCATCCATTATCATATGTAATTGCTGCTTTGCTCATTATATGACTCGCTTTTCCTTTTGTCTCTATGACAGTTATTATCCCAGGACCTGAAAATGACAAGTGGCATCTTCCAGTTAAAAGGGCAGCTGTAACTGAAGTCAATCAATAGAGCGAGATGGATGATGCTACTGATCCAGACACCAAGGGCTTTTCCTTTGTTTGGAGCCTTGCAAACTTCTTTACAAGTTCCAAATGTCACCCACTTCATCACTGCCACCTTTTGATTACTTCTTCCTTATTAGTCCTTTATCTGGAAGGCCATAACTCTTCAGTCAGGTGTCATTATTTTGAGTGCGACATTAAGAGAATCAATATTTTGACACCTTGCCTTCCCAATGCAGGTAATTGAAGTCACAGGTATAGTGGATAATCGAGTTGTGGGAGGACATGATTGACAGGTAATAGGATAAGCGCTCTCCGAGCTCCAAGGCTCTGACATTGTCCCAGAACTTATTCTGTGCATCATGAAAAATGGATTTTAGCTGGTTGTGTTAAGAAGGTTTATTCATACAGACGTTATTATTATAGTATATGTGCTTGTACTGATTTTTTCACTTCCATTCTATCTCTAATTCATTTCTGATATTATTTACAATATGTTGTAAATTAAATGAATTTTTTTTACAGTCGTTTCCTGTTTTTCATCTTCAAGTCATCATTTTACTTACTTTTGTACTTTCATTTTATTATATACTTTTGGAAAATGGGCATCTTATTTATAGAGGCAGTAATGAAAGGATATTTTTGAAATGTAAATACTATGGATTAATATTAAGGACAAATTTATGACTAACTCAGGGAGCACACATCTCTGCCAAAAGACATGGACAAAAAAAAGGCCATAAAAAAAGGCCAATGCAGAAGTGCAAAAATGTGCAATTAGATGCTGGCTCCAAAAAACCTAAAAATGAATAAATTAAATAAATCATCATTTTCAATCTTGAAATACTCAGTCAGTATGTTTTTTTTTCCACAAGTCATTCTGGCATTAATTAAAGTCAACTCTTCTCATCCGGTGGTCCATCTCTGATCTTAAATTGTTTGATTTTTTTGAGTGTGTTTTTTGTTTTTTGGGTTTTTGTTCCCATCTTCTGCTCTTGTCCAAAATATCATAATTTATTTCTTGAGTAATACTCTTCCTCTGAAAACTTCACTGACATTTGTTTATAAGATTTTCCATAATGTAACAGGTGGACAGACAAAACAATGCAGGCAAAATCCTAACCTAATAACTCAGATGTGATGGATTTGAGACATTTTAGCACATTTAAAAAAGATATGTGGATTTTTTATTTGGCAAAACACTTACTTCCAACTGTGAAGGTAAAGACTCAGTAATCTTCTATGTAAACCACTAACTATCATCCAAAGTGTATTTTTTCCTTTTTTTAAACATACTGCAGCCATTGTGCATTAAATTCTGTGCATTTCCAAAACATGAGGCAACCCACACTCACCAGTGTACCTGAACGCCTCCTGTAGGTACATGTCGACTGAGCGCTGACTCCTAAACGTGGCGCTCGTACTTTACTTTCCGTGTAGACACAGTTTCATTTGGCCATAAAGTGGATGGAAAGTAGGTTATAGCTTGTCAGATGTGTTTACAAGTGAAGTGAAATAATTCTGTAATTAATTTTCTGGTTTGCCTGACATCTGACCTTTTATTTGTAAAAAATGTCAACAAACTTTATATGATATTACTGAAGGGGTATCACATATTCCAAACTCAAATCATGCTGAAATGGATTTTCCTACAACTCTGGAAGGTTTTTGTTTGCTCTGGTTGCTGAAGCTTCATTATTATCCGCGGCCAGCACAGCGCTTAAGGCAACGACTGACAGTCTGCTGCCCGAGTAGTTACGAGACTTTGTGTCAAAACAGAGACACGGTGAGAAGGTGAGAGAAAGTGAGAAATGGAGCGAAAAAGGCTGAAAAAGAAAGAGAAAGAAAACAAGCAAGAGCATGAGTGAGAACGACTGTTTAAGCTTAAGCAAAACTCTGCAACGCACTGTGACTGATACAAACACACATACACTATAGCATCCTGGCTAACTAATACCTCTCTGTCATCTGGCAGTTACAAGTGGTGCCTTGATCATGTAGTTGTAGGAACATAAAGAGAGCTCAGACTGTCCTCCGCCTCCGTGTCTCCTCGGTAAGTCACCTTACTTATTACCCAGCAGCACCTGCTTCTCTGGAGGCAACTTGCAGCGGGTGCTATACCTCATCTGTGGCACTTGGTGAGATTTAATATAAATGATTCATGAACAGACAGTAGTCGGCTTTAGTTAAAAAAATGAATGGGCCGGGCTTGACATATTCATCATCCATCCCAGACTGCTGTAGATACTCTAATAAGTACAAGAACCTTATTGGAATAAAGTTCTAATAAAGTGGGCCTGCATATTCAGCAGGAAAACATGCCTGCAATGATTAAGATGCTATTATCATCTTTTTAATCTTTCACTGATCTCAAACTTAAATATTGATTACCTCTAAAGGCTTTTTTATTTAAAAAAGTGGAAACCAACTTTTTTTTTTTTTTTTTTCAAAGTTGAAGTTGGCAATTTAATGCATGGCAGAGCATCTTTAGCTTGCACTTTCTTCTTAGTTGGAGATGTGTTGTACTTTTATTATTAAGTCCTGCTCTGCCAAATGCCTGATTTGATTTTCTCCCATTTTCCTTGGTGGATTAATCTTTTTCTTTCTCAAAAGAAAGAAAAAGAAACTGGCTTGAACAAATTGTCTGGTTATTTGCCGTGCTTTGCATCGCAGTAATTTACTCTATCAGCAACTTTTTTGATTTTATGTAATGAATTAGTTCAGACTTTTTTTTTTTGGTAACACCAAGATGGAGTTCAGGAGTATAGCTGGTTCCTGCTGCACTGTTGAAGTTAAAAAGTTTGTTAATCACGTTCATTTCTAGCAGTGCGACTCCAGCTGGGCTTATCTTGCTTTTCCAGTGTCGAGCTCAGTCTTATCTGAGCTCATGGTTATGCAGGTAACACGGACACTGCTTACAGCATGAGGGTTATGTGGCAGGTTGTGCATCATACCTATACGTCTGAGTAATGCACTTGCTCATTATGCATGGGTCCAACTAATTCCTCAACTTCACTTTTTCTAGAAAACGTAACATCCATGTTTTGAGGAGCGCTCTCTTCCAACCCCACAGCAGATTTATCAAATTGGACAAATTATGAGATTTTTTACTTTTTACCTTTTCACTTCTGAAATGTTACACGGCTCCACTTGGAGTGAGAAAAAATAAATACTCTTCTTGAAGTCTGAGTTGGACTGGTACTGCACAGGATCGTATGTTGTTGAAAGCTACAAATGGGTAACTCATCAAAGAATCCTGATTCTCCTTGGCAGTCAAGCAGCACACATTTCATCACAATGACTTAAGTTAGACTTGAGGTGGCCTTGACCGGGCTTATTCCCAAGTGCACAAAAAAAAAAAAATTCTTTCATGTGGAAGGCATATGCCTCGCTATTACCAGCGATGCTTTCCCCATCTCATTCTTGCACACACAGAAAGCATAAAGTGTTTATGACCCCACAGTCCAGAGGTCACATTCAGACTTTTATTCGTTACTCAGTCATGTCAAATGACTCTATCAGCTTTCCCCATCGCATGCGTTTATGTGACTGAGGTGGTTAAACAAAAATGCAGTGAGAGGTGCCGACCCTGACCTGTGACCCGATAGAAACGTACATACAAATGTCAAGCCAATAACTAGCTTCCTTCTCAGCCAGGCAAGCGATCGCCTAAACAGGAGCAGTTGCTGAGAAGTAAGCCATCGGCCACATCAAAAAAAAAAGAAAAAAGGCATAACACAAATAGACTAGTGATGTGGGTCACAGTGTAATAACTTTTAACGAAGCCACTGATTGGGATCCGTTAGTTTGTAGCTGTCAAGACAGGGCCAACAAAGTCATATCATTAAGAAAATGGTTTAATAAAGACTAGAAACACTTTCTACAGATCTAGGAAGTCTGTGCATGGCCCAGTATAGACTCACTGAACTGATTAGAAATAAAGATCATTGTTTGCCACAATAAAACAACACATGCTAATATCATTAATACATTACAGATGTGGAAGAAATACAGATTTTCTTAATATATCCCCTCTACCCACTTTGAGTTTATGAACGCGCTTGTTGCCAAATGATCATATTTCAAGTCTTTGAACCGTGTCGTTTGAGGTATTTTAGGCGTTTTAAGGGGAAAACCGGAGGACCAACATGCTTGTTCCATTCATCTGGAGTGGGCTTTATAATTCACTGTGGGTATGGGTTGCAGTGGGGCCAGCACAGGGAACGAAGGGGCACCACAGCACTAAGCTTTCTACAGCTGTGTGAATGGACCCTGCAGGCCAAGAGGCACGAGGCCTAATAATTGGTCCAATTCAAAAGGATTTATAGATTTTCACTTTCAAATTTATAATGTCTGGTTTGCATTTGGGAGGTAAGTGGATAGTCTTACCTTTTTGGCGAACATACAGCTTTATTAATTCTCACAGGAAAAGAATAGTGAGCGCATTGAGGCAAAACATGACAGGACAGATAACGCTGTATCATAAGTCAGGACTAAGGGAGAGGTTGGAGGACAGCCAGATATTCACAGCATCATTTTACCAGATGAGGTATGTTAATGTGTCGAAGCATGTACTTTCATTCTGAAACAATCTGAACTGTTGTCAAATGATATACTCTTATGTTAGCATGAACCAGCTTTCAGACAACCTTTCCCTTACCAAACTACTTTTTTAAAAACTTGTGAGTCTTAATTATACTTCTGAGGAGAAAGCTTCAGTGCATGAACAGAACAAGGCCATACAAGATACAATTAAACAGAGTCACAATAGCACCCATGCACCCACAATATGTAGACACAATACAGGAGAGGTATGGTTAGAATGATAATGTTCTCATAAATTATACATCCCTATTTTGTTTTTTGAGCATAGACAATGTGGGCTTTTCAATATTTCATACAGCCTTGCTGAAATGAAAGTTAAACTGTAACGCCCAGATGTTGGACTAATGAGGAATTCTTCCTTGGTAAACAAACTCTAGATGCTCAAAGAATAGCAGCATTAATACATTGTGCCGGGTGGTGTGGTTTGATACGAGAGAAGCCAAAACAGCACTGTTGTTTGTTTTTGCTTTTCAAATTGTATGATGGACAAAATATAGCAGCCTATTTACCATCTGGTATGGGCTATAAACACATTTTATTTTTTTACAGGGATTGTGTGCTCCTTATGGGAATCAGCCCACTTCCTCTGCATACATGCTCTCTGTATATTCACATATGTCAGCTGCTTAATGCATCTGCTTTTACTATTGCCAGCCGAGAAAGTTTGCCATTTATGGTCAGTTACTATGCTAATGAGCACTTTAACAAAACACAGAATATTCTCAGCTTGTAATGTGTTTGTCTTTCACAGAGTGTAACAGGGGATTCTCCCTCAGCAAATGTTGGGGACACTTTGAAGAAATGTAGTTTTTATGTATGTAAAAATGAACACTATTGACCTTAATGTGTATGTATAATTTACAGAGTTATTGTTTTAATTAAAGGGCATGTCTAGGTGGATTAACGTAACCTTTATGAATGATCAATCAATCAATGATTAAGAGTTGAAAGTTCAATCATTGACAAGTGATCGAACCATGAACACAGTGAGCACTGAATATTAAAACCTACTGACAGCTTATATTGTAATAAGAGACCAGGCCATGGCACCAGGACCTTACACAGTCCATTTTAACTTGGTTTGTTGCACTAATTTTGAAGCATAGGAGAATGTGGCCATGTTGGTTGCTTGGAGCCAGAAGGACCATATTTGGATACAAAGGGAGGAGACGGGTCTGACCTTTGAACCCAATGTGATGCTAGCTAAGGTGCATGAGACTTGAGATCAGGTCTGGTCTCATTGGAAACTTTTCTCCTTTTGAGGACAAATATGTTCTTAAAATGTATTGACTGAGTATTTTATGATTGAAAGTAATGATTTTAAGTCAGCTGAAGCCAGAGTGTTTTAGAGCGAGCATCTAGTGGCTGTTGAGAGCATTGCACTTTTTTGCACTTCTGCATTGGTTTCATATCTCAGCCCCTGTTGCTTTGTCCATTTCCATATACACTCTATGGTAATGTCACAGGTGAAAACCTTTGGCTCAATGTCATAAGTTTATACTTTAAGACTAATAAACACAGCGCATATTTTTTAGCCTTATTAGGGGCTGTGATACTAAGATGCATTTCCCCACAAAATCATATACAATTTGAATTAATGAAGGTGAAAAGTGACTTGACAATATGAAATTTTGTTGAAACCACTTTCTAAATGCTCCTGTTTACTGTATGGAACCTGTTTTTTGATCCTTGTCAGTCGCCTCACCTCATGAAGTCAAAGCAAGTAGCTGCTTGTAGAAAGCTGTAATCTAACATCCTACAGAAAATACCAAAGTCACATGCCATATTATACTGCATGGTCCAGTTTTGGACTATTTGTCTGCTATGTCATGGACACGTGGGGCCTGTGGTCCACTGGGAACCATAACATACTCATCACCTCTGACACAACTGCTTCACTTAGCCCCAATGCTTTCCCCAAATGTCTGAAACCAAGATTTATGTGTGTACACATCGCTGCAGTTGCATGGATGTAGCAGCACGTTTGTGTAGAAGAGGAAATGGAGGAGCCCAGTAAGAAATGGCTTTATAAAAATCTGAGAGATTATCTGCAAGATATATTTAGTGAAGGGTTAAACAAAATCATTTTCTTGAAAATAATGAAGATAATTTGCAACAATTAACAGCTTTACGGTTCGACTTTCACTGATTTTCACTGAGCGTCTTTGCTTCATCCACTCTTTTCTGAGACTGAGTGTTGTTGTGTGGCCTTACAGTATTAAGTAACATCTTGTACTATCTGCTAAGAACATGACCCCACCCGAGAGTGCAGTAGGTTGGCTCCACAGGGGAAAACAGAGACACCGCCACCATTCAGCTCCTTTGCCCTTTAGAAAAGAGCCCTTCCTGGGTAGAAGGCTCTGTAAAAGGGACAGTAAATGTCTCTTGGCCTGTTTACCTACGGGTAAGTGCTCCCGTAAAACAATGGGGATGTAGTTTTAGTAAGAAGAGTAAGTGAAACACAACGTTTTAGGAGAGGGTATGCATTCATGTACCTCGTACGGCCCTTGGGTAAAAGCATCTGCTAAATGGCTTATATTTGTTCTGCGAAGAAAAATGAGGTGCTATCATGCTACTGCATCTACAAGTCTAATTAAGTGTTTCACTCACAGTAATTTGACTTGTAAATTGATAAATACTGTGCAGGCACTTCTTTTTAACTTGTGGGAAGCTGGAGAAAAGGGAGTTCTGTTGTGAGATGACAAAATGTTTTGTAAATAGCTTCGGATGAGTTGTTTTTTGCATCATCTAATAAATACATAATTGCATGCCTGTTTTGAAAATCTTTGAATATGTTATGCATCTTTTATGTTTCTGCTTTGTCGGTCCAGCCTCCAGGTGCATGTGGTGATGAATGTATAAAGCAGATATATGTGACGCAGAGCGTTGCTCGACAGTTTACGAAAAAAATGCAGTTCAAAACGCAAAACGCATAGAAAAAAAACAAAAAAAACCCTTCTATAATGAGTAAAAAAAGGAAACCTAGAGGGCATTGGGAGTTCATGTCGACACTTCAATTCATCTCCCGTCAACCATCTGCTGGTTTATTTCTTTCGTGACACTTTCTCAAGCTCCATCCCCATGCTTGTCGTTATGATTTGAGGAATCCTCTTATTATCTGTGATGTATTTCAAAAATTCCTCCTCCTGCACAAACCTTTTCTGATGTAACCAGCTTCTGACATTGTTTCATGACTCAGAGTCTCCTGGTAACCACTGACAATGCAATCCATAAATATCTGGCTTCAAGTCAGAACTGCAAACAAACAAACAGTGCAGCTGTTGAGCATCCTGCTGTATATCACATACTTTCTAAAACTTCCCCCTCTGATAAAATGTAGAAGAAACCCGTTCTGTGGTTGGGATTTAGCGTTTAAGGACACAAGTGCTATAGAGTGAACGTACAAAGAAAGATGGTGAACTTTGGTGTTATTGCTGTGGTGCGTGGGTCATTTTTAGGCACGTCTACAGCATTGTTGTGTGTCTAGTTTTCTCCTCCAACACCCACAAGCACTGGCGCTGCAGTCGCAGCCACAGTGTCATGCTTTCATGTGGCCAGGCGTTACCATTGTACCAGCCCCAAGTGCATTCTCTCTTGCACTAAATGGCCCTCGCGGTTTTATATTAAATGAGAAGGCTGGCTGTCAGAAGCCACAAAGGCCTCAGCTTGGCCTGCTATCAGTCCATTCAGTCATTATCATATGCCTTTGTTTAGAGTGAGACGCTGCAGGGCGGGGCTCAGCCCATCTATTGTCTCAGCATCAGTAAATACTTGCAGTGCTTGCTAATGAACAGTAATCGCCCCACACCCTTCTTACTACTGTTTAATTGGCTAATTTATTAGTGGGATTCGATAGCCGGGCTAACTGGGAGCTTATGAAAGAACAGTGGGATAATGATTTGCTTTAATCTGCTCACAAAAGAAGTTTCAAACTTTTCGCTTTGTTTATATTAAAATGTTTTCAACCTGAACTTGATGCACAAAGTCGAGCCACTTTGTTCCATCTCATGACAGCACCCAAAGCTATTTCCATTGGCCCGGTTGAGTGCCACTGAAGATTTATCTGTGTGCCGCTGTGCTCTGTTCTCCTGACCAAAGGGAACGGAGAAAGACTTAGAAAGTCTAGCTACCTTTTAATTGCCCTTAAAAAATACATTTTGTGGGGGTATTTTTCTGTATTAAATCCCACAACACCTCTGAAACAAAATGCCATCCAGCTCATTTCAATAAAGATAACAATAGAAAACTGTCAAAGTTGTCATGTAAATGGTTTTATATGATGATTATGAAAAGGCCATGATTGGAATAAGTCCAATGAAAGTGATTTAAATGTACTGAAATGTCACTTTAACAGTTTATTTTTGCATATTGGCAATACTGAATGTGTCCATTTTTGAGTGAATTTATTTTATTTACACTGAGCATTATACTGAGTCATCTATGGGAAAATAAGCCCGAGGTCAAAGCCAAATGACAAATAAGTTTGACATAATATGCTGATAGTTAAAGTGAAGTCAAGTTATTAGACAGCTAGACAGAGGAGCTTCAACGTTTCAAATTGTTGGAAAGTTGAGAGAGAAGCATCAAAACTGAAAACATAACCATTTGCACCTAATAAGCAATTAAAAATCCCTTTTGTGGCGAGAAAGCCTCTCATCTTGGCGAGCACGGGTGCCTGAATAAATTACATTTCCAGGTTTGTAATATTTATTTTTTTATCTACAGGTCAGTGTTCACTTTAGCTACAACAGGTACTGCTTTGTTGGAAACTAAACTGTGGATTAACATTCACCAAAAAATGCATGGTGTAGGTGGTTTGGAGGAGTGTTGACGGGAGACAAGACAACATCCTATTATGTTTGAGTTGGGGAACGCTGACAGCTAATTGATGATGTTTTTGTCCATTCTGTTGTTTTTTTTTTGCTCGTGAAAAATATCGATCCGGCAGCAATGACATTTTTTGATCTTTGCGTATCTCTGCAGAAACATCCATTTCCCTGCTTGCTTCGCCAGTGTCCCCTCCATTAGTTTTGTTTCCCTCCAGAAGGCTGATAATTAGTGCTTATTGGCGTTGGAAGCTCATTAATATCTCGTCAGCATCCAGAGAGAGAGCATGTCATTGATTAGATTCTCGCTAAGGGTAACGATAGAGACCCTCGCACTCTCTGTTTGTTTCCATATCCCTGGCTGGACGTTAATGAGATGGCGGCAGGCAGCGGGGTTTTGCTGACTCCATCCTTGCTCAGAAGATGTGAACCAGCCTTATAATTGCTAATTTACCCTTCAACACACCCAGCGAGCTTCCAAGATGCCGTCGAGACGCGCTACCAGGAATAACCCTGGCCTTAATATCTCTTCAAAGCAACAGAGAGAAGCCTAAGGGAGGAAGATGACATTTACTTCATGAAAAAAATTAAGATTCACAAGTTAGATCAAACAAAGTAAATATCGCAGACATAAGTCCCAGAAGCAGACAGGGTATACAGATTGTTTATTTTGTCTTTATCAAATACTCCCTTACAGAATCTGAATTTACCACAAGCAGACCGGTGGAGCAGACTGAGAAAACAAATATGTTACTTTTGAGCCATTCATTAAAAATGTAACCTGAAGTCTGAAACTAAACAAGGTTATACATTCAAGAGGACAGCCACTTTGCCTCATTACCCTGCAGACACAGTTATTAGGCGAAGCGTTTTCCTCAGGATTCATTTTATTGTTGAGTAAATACGATGTTTTTCGGTCAGTCCAAAATGTTATTAACTCTTAAACAAAGAAATTGACTTTTTACTTTCTCAAGGGAAGTGTGTGGTTATTAGGCAGCAAAATCACAAATTGACATTGTCCCCAATTCACTTCTATTCCAGTTTTTTTAGAATAATGAATAAAATGCACAAAATGACAATTAAATTATATTTTTGACCTTTCGCAAATATCCAGTCACCAATATACCATCCTTAGTTTTCAGTTACTGCTGCCTGCTATATCACTCTTTAAGAAAGCATCTCCTCATGACTGGTAGTTGATTTTAAGTCCATCTTCAACCAGAAAGACTTATTCATCCTTATTGATAGCTGTCCATAGCAGTAACCCTCTGACACTTTGCTTAACACAAAGACATGGCCCTTATCCATGAGTGATTCAGCTGTGTATTCATCTATTTCATTCATCAAGACCCTCTCTCTTTTCATCTGTCTGTAAAACCTGAGAAAAATCTGTCTTCACATTTTTCTTAACCGAGTCTTTACTTCAGCTTGTGAATGTCAGTGGTGTCCAGGTCTCTTTTACCTCAGCCATCTCTGAGCCCTCGGGATGTTGCACTTCTGGACATTATCTTCCAGTGGCTCTGTATACTGGCTCTGGAAGATAATGACTCACTGGTACCTTCATGTTGACTTTTTCCTCAATTTTCTACAATTTCGGGCAAAATATTTGATTGTGTGGTGATCACTCCTCAATAGTTTAGCTATTTTCTTTAGCTCTTTCTTGCTTCTCTTTCTGTCTCTTTTTCTTTTGTTCTTGACAAACCTAATTGTCTCACTTTTCATGAACAATCAACACAATATATGTCCTCCAAGAAATAAGATGTCCGTGACAAAGTAATAGATGGTCGGTCAAAACGTAACACAAACTGCTTCTTTGGCCTACACGCACTTACACAATAAAAATATTAGCTTGTTTTAAACCAGAAATGATTAAATATTGGACTATCGGGTTGATTTAACCATGTACCTGTTTTTAAATTGCGTCTTAAAATGCACTTTGGCTTTTGGCACATGCTAAGAGGTTGACTTGCTTTGTTCTTGAAAGGGTTTTATTTATTTGCTATTTTAAGTTGGTTTTATTATTTTAAATAATATTTTAATTTGTTTTTATTATTTTATATTCTGTGTGTTGTTTTTATTGTTTTACGGTGTTGCACTTTGATCAATCCTGTTGTGTATAAAGTGCATTATAAATAAAGTTGCAATTGCAGTAAGATCAATTGCTTTTACCTAACATTTTTTTGTTTTAACCCAACATTTAGTTGTGCTTAATGCACATTTTCTTGTTTTTATCCCAAATTTTGTTGTTTTTTTGGACAAATTTTATTGCTTCCACACAAAATTTTGGGGTTTTTTTACCCAACATTTTTGCTGAGTTATACCTATTGGATAAAATCAGGGGGTTTAATGGGTTAAATGATCCCAGCATGTAGGTAACCCATTATCTACCAAGCTCTGGTTCAAAACAACCCAATATTTTTTTTACTATGTATGTTGTAAGGATGATAAATCAGATTTTAGGGGGAAAAATCAGAAATGAAAGCACAACAAAACTTAAAAAAAAAAAAAAAAAAATGTTGTTCCTT
The DNA here is from genome assembly GCA_900323345.1 of Pseudochromis fuscus. NCBI lineage: Eukaryota > Metazoa > Chordata > Actinopteri > Pseudochromidae > Pseudochromis > Pseudochromis fuscus. Next base: position 20,617 of record OOFC01037420.1, read on the forward strand.
GTTCAATTGATGAGATAAAAGCAAATTAAAATAAGTTCTGTCTTCTGTATGTATTGTGTACATTTATATGGTTTAGTCCAGTGGTTGTTAAGAGCCTTTTGATGTACTAACAACCTCTCAGTCATCTTCCTGTTTCACACTCACACACACACACATGCACAGACGCTCATCTGCGCTCACACACTCACAAATTCTGCCCTGAAGTCACATCATTTCCTCTCACCCTTTCTTACCCCAGTGTGTCAGGAAAACTCAAGCATCTTCTCTTTCTTCATCCCTACCTCCCTTCCTTGGCTTTCTTCTTCCTCTTCTCTCCACCACCTCCATCTGCATTTGTATGCCTATGTCTTATTTATCCATCGCTCTCAGATAAGGTCTCGGGAGATGAGAGACATCTGCTGCACATACTTTGAAGATCCATTGCGTTGCTCAATTACGTGTGGGGGCCAAGGTCTCGTTTGCATTCAGTGGCATGAAGAGTGCATCGCTAACAGGTGATGGGAGAGAACATGCATGGCAGGCCGTTTGATAAATAAAATATATTATGGTAATGTCACTGTGGAAAGGGAGTGATGTGACTATTAGTAAATTGGCTTGCACTGCATTCACAGCCAGAAAGAGGAAGAGGGTTGAGGAGTTGGACGCTGGAGACGCACACACACACACGCCCATGCACAGGCACTAAAAACATAAATACTATGAAGCTTCTCTATTTGTAAATGAGTGTATACAGGGCAGAGGGTGCCAGCAGTAAGTAGATTTGCATACATGTCTGAATGCATATTCAAAAATGCTTATTTGTGAAAATGAATGCAAATGAACTGCACTGCTGATGGACTGGCTCGAGAAAAACCAATACTGGCTTGACTGGTGCTGGCAGATGGAGTTTAGCTTCATCTGTGGGCGTATCCCATTACCTTTCTAAAACCCGAGGCCTTGTGCAGGACAGAAGTTGGACAGGCACTCTACCATCAAGCCAAATGAAGAATGTGCATTTAATGAGAAAGACGGGGGAGTGGCGATGGGGGGTGGGGGGGTAGGTGAAACCCATGTCTTCAAATCTGTTACATATGCAGGCACGCAGACACATACAGAGACACACAATTAGATGCAAGCAAGAGAAGAAAAAAAAACAACAACTTGCACAACAAGCGCCACAGTTCAGCACACACACAGGCAAACACACACAATCCAAGAGGTGACCTGAGGTCAAAGGTCTTTAGACTGGAGGGCATCTCATCTGAAAAATAAGAGCCTTGCAATTCATCATGCGTTTGGTCTCCTGGCAGACATTATGAGTCTCTGGTGTCAGAGATGAACAGACTTGGCTTGGTAATGGTTTTACCTTATGAATAAAAATCCATCAGAAATATAATCCGGATTCTGTCTAGTTGGCACTGGTGAAGATTGCCTGAAGAAAAAAAAAAATACTGTTTAACATTGTGGTACTGTACCAGCAACTTATTTTACTTTGTGGACTGCACTTCCTGGTAATGAACACCTAATATAAATTCTTATAATTTATTGTATTGTACCACCCAATAATTTGATGCTTAGTTTTCTTTCTACGTTTGAAAATAAGGTTTTGCCAGTGTAATTATCTGGTGCAAGATCTCATGGTGAGGTTGGCATTTTGAGTTGTCAATCACAGCTGTAATGAGAAGGGCACGGCGAGGCTGGGATGAGGTTAATACATGACAAACAAACAAGAGAGAAGGGGGCCCTCTGTTCTGCCATGATACCTGCCTGCTAGTGGGAATCAGGCCCAGATGTGTTATGGGTAACTCCTGGTGGAAGTGGTGACTTTGGGGGTCACGCTGGGGCGGCTTCGTACGCTCTTCATTGCACACAGCTGTGCTTGCCATGCAGAAACCCCTCACCTTTGACCTCGCGACCCCCTGGTACACCTTTGATAGGAATGTAGGGTGATTGGCTACTTCACTCCTCTTTTCATTTCCTGTCGCTTCAGTTTTCACTTACAGCTTCACGAGTCTCCCGACGCCTCCCTGCTTGTGCCTTAAAGGGATTTTCGGAGCTATCAAGGAAGAGCCCGCAGCTTAAATATGAATTATGGATGGATTTGAGACTAACAGTAAATCAATAATGTCTGCTCAAGAATGCATTAAACTTGTGCAACTCATTATTCAATAAGCAATAACGGCACCCTAATCCCCTATATTTATGTGTTAGAACATAGTTAACCACCCTGACCCAGTTTGATTTTGAAATTAAAGGTCACGTGTGGTTCAATATTGCACCACAAAGGATAGATTAGAGTTACGTTTCAAGGACTTCCAGTGTGGGTATCTCAGACTTCTGATCTTGTAAGCACAGACGCTCGGTACCACAAAGCAAGTGTTGCTATTCATTGCCGAGCCAAATTACAGTATATTGTGTCCCTTAGCATCGTTAGATTCATTAGTCGTCCGTGCTGTGGATTTGGCAATTTTACAACATACACTTGAACCTCAGTGAACTCAGCACAGTAACAAAAGTACTCTAATGACTCAAGGCAAGAGGTAGTTTTTTATGGTGTTCAGGGACAAAGAGTTGGTCTACTTACTCATGGCTTTGTTATAAACTCTCATATTTTCCGGTTTTAATGAGCTAAAATTAAAAAATAAAATCCTACCAGGGCATGTGGTTTCCAATGAGACACTTCTTTTCGGCAGACTGTGCAGGAGTTCAGTTTGCCTTGTTTAGGTTGATTTTTTTTTTTTTTTTTATACATGGTCCATACAAATTTTTCCTGATCTAGTTTAATCCTCCACCTTTATGTTTTTATAAATCCCAACACGAAGCTGGCTCCACTTGATTCAACATTTGGGAATTTAAAAGAACAGATGGTTTTGTGTCACAAATGTTTGAAATTTTACAGAAAATATGATAAATTATGTAATTCAGACAGAATGTAGCAAGGGTCTTTTAAAGCTTTCCCCCACGAAGACGAGATAAAAATAACTCTACAAAGTCTCCCCCCTTTAGGGTAATAGAGGGATAGGGATTTAGACTGCCACAGATGATGGATGGATGCTGTGGTGTAGATGAGGTGAGATGTGAGACATTGGCTCACTTTTCCTTTTTGTCTCTTCCTGGGCCAAATGAGGATGAAGGAGAGTGGCGTTTAAACTGCTTTGCCTTTGTGTTTCATCCTGTCTGAGTCTGGGTTCAGTTGTCTCTTAGATGCCTGGGACCAATCCATTAGTTCTGCTGTATCTCGGCTCCTGCAGGCGTCACGTTAGTTGGTGTCACTCTGGAGGCGAGTGAGGGAGACGGACTCAGATAAACCGAGCGACACAGAGACAGAAAGGTGGCGGGAGTCAATTAAAAATAGGAACATGCTCAGTGTTGATAAAGATGGCCGCTGAAACTAGAGTACACAAAGTCCACCAATAATTGCTGTCAAAATAAAAGTACATGATAAAAAGGGAAAGTTGTAATTTGAGCTTTTAAAAGCTTATATTTGAGTTTTTATGGTCACTATTTAAAACCACATTTTAAAACTTGAACAGATATCACGCTGTTGGGTTATTGGCCTGTTTGCTACCTCGTGTGTTTTTGTGTGGTTTGACCTATTTATAAAAACAAATGAGGATAATAAGTTTCATTATCTTCAACATCCGCAAAAGCAAACTGATGTTACGTGAGCCTAAATTGCTCTCTGAGTCACACACAGACAAAACAACAGATGTACTCTACCTACAGGAGACCCAACACTTTTCCAATAAACTGAAACTTTAAAGTGCACATTAAAATGCAGTGAAGTTTAACTAGTTAGTGAGCTGACATTTACAGAGGACCAGAGGACCGTGATTGAATTCCTAGGTGCTACATTATGCTATTACAGAGTTAATGTAGCCTGTACTTTTCCTTGTAAATCACAGCTGTATAAATGGAAGAGACTTAACAACGCTCTCCACCTAGAAGGGGGGAAATGTAGCCGATCAGTCGTTAACATGTTGTTGTATAATGTGCCATGAATGTGAGCTGAACTCTGCCTGTAAAACAATAAGATTTTCATCAAGTTTAAATAAACCTAACCTTTTGTTCTTGTGTCTGCCAATAACACATGAAAAAATAGGTCATCTCAGTTTGTTGTGGTAGTCTGCTGCTATTATAGTTAATGAATGGGACATGTCATGAAAAGGGAAAACAAGGGAAAGATTTCAGACATCAACCGGAAATTCTTACCACTGCAGTTCATCTTCTGGCTTTTTCTTTGACAACTTCACACAGAATAAGGAAACAGTGATAGCGAGGTGTTGAAAGGTTTGGTGGAAGGAATGTGCAGCAGCACAACGTCGAACATGATGGAGGCTGCATCAGTGCTTACATTTAAATGCATACGTTGTTAGTGCAGCTTTGATATTGTGATGACACATCAATAACACTACACACCCAGAACCAGGGTAATTCTGGACTAACTACATCCAATTAATTGAACGAAATGAATCCAACAAGATGGTCTCTTTTTACCCAAGATTTTGTTGTTTGTAGTCAACTTTTTTTTTGTTTTCCCCAGAATTTTTTATGTTTTACCAAACATTTTGTAGTTTGAACCAACATTTTGTCATTTTCCATGCACATGTCTTTGTCTTTACCCAACATTTTAGATTACAGGGTTAACTTAACCAAGATTTTTTTTTTTTTACGGTGTAGTCTCTATAGTTAAGATTTTAAATTCTACCAGTAGTATTCATTTGTTAAATCCTTTTACACAAATTTCCATCTTAATCCAACTTTTTAGTACTACAGTATATTTTTTACAAATTAAATCATAAAACTAAACATACACAAAATATTACATTATAATACATTTCATGTGCTTATGCAGTTTAGACATATGCAAATGCATGCACCATTATTGTGTACCTCCTTGATCACAAAATAATAATGTAAAATTTAAAAGAATCTGCTATACAGAAAAAATAGTAGTTATAAATGGAGGCAGAGTCACAACACCACAGGCTCCGCCTCTTTCAAAATCATACATGCTCCACCTCCATCACAACACCACAGGCTCCGCCTCTGCTTGTAAGCAATGATTTGTCTTTTATTCAGGATGTGTAACGTAGCAGATGTTGCATCAAATGGCCCAACAACAGCATCCAGCTGGTGCCCCAAGCAAAATAACAGAAATAGTAAAAAACCATCCAGGTCTGACAATAGATGGAAAATAATATGTTTTTTATGAATGAATAACAACATTAAGCAGCACGTTGTACACATAACTCAGTTTGTTTTTGTGATTAGTTTCATAAAATTTTCAGATAGTGTGATATTATTTATTCAAAATGAAAATTAATGATGGTTAATTCAGTTTCAACTCCCTGAAATGTACCACGGCTTAATAAGGCCTGAACCCCAGAGCCAAGGGCCCTATTTTTTCTGTACTGTTTTTTTCTTTCTTCTTATTATTATTATGTCTCTTTGACGCTTAATTTTCATGCTCAAAAACTCACCAAATTTGGCATGCACACTAGGTCTGGTGAAAAGTTTGACAAAAACCAAACCCACACCGCAAAAATGGACTCTGTAGCACCACCTAGGCACAGGAAAAAACACCCGCAGGAATGTTATAGAGAGATGGGACGAAAGCTGAATTGTAGTACTCATCAAGACCTAAAAATCATGTGTTGACACCCCCAAGGCTAAAATCAACAGGAACTCAACAATTTGCATTTGAAAATGCAATTTACGGCCAAAATTTCACTTTGAATAAAATGTTTTCACTTTTCAGGAGGTTTTCTAAAATGTTTTCTCTTCCTTCTCCTCTCTCTGCTCTCTCCCCCTCCCCTCTCTGCTCCCTCTGCACTGCAGGTCATGTGACCTCAGCCTGAGCAGGAGAAAACCTGAGGAAGGGCTGAGAAAACTCTCACACTTTAACTGTAATGACTCATAAACAGTACAAGATAGCAAAAACATGTGAATACAACACGACATCCAGGGTGCGAGGGCCCATCCAATGCTGGGTGCAGCTTTAATTTCATTTATTTCTTCAGACTTATTGTTGTTAGGTCACAGTTTTCTCATGTCCACAGGCATGAACTATAATGATATACAAACAGGAATAATGTTATCTGATTATAATCTGCTTTGTGATCCTTTGATCTAAGGGTCAAAGGTCAGAGTTGGGTTGTTGACACAATAACAGCTTTTTTTAAACAGTTAGTTTTAAAGAGGTGTGTTTTTATTCCTCTCTCCCTGAAATCCAATCCTGACCTGAAAAGGACCTCTGCATTTTGCTTTTAAATCTACTCCCTAAACAATTGAATCAGAATAAAAGTAATATGCTATCAGCGTAAACCGCCGGTAATGGAGAGATTGTGGCATCCCATGATGACTGCAATGATTGCATACTTTTCTGCAATTTAATTTAATTCATTGTGCATACGTGCAATTGGCAGAGGAGTCTGTGAGAGAGGGGAGACTTCCTTTTCTGTCATCAGTTTAATGGAAGCAGTCCGATGGAGTTACCAGAGAACCATAATCAGGAAGAAATTCAATTATTTAACATCTGTCATTAAAGCGTTCTTGTTGAGCACTTAGCCAGTCTTAAATTGTAACATAAAATTAAGGGTATGAATTTCAAAAAGACCATTTTTCTCCATCTGACATTAAAAAAAAACCTTTTTGAAGTGTATGATTATCTAAAGTATTTGCAGTGTTTTTCATAATCATACAGACTTTGTGCTAAAAAACAAAAAGAGGTCATTAAGTGTAGAAACAGTGTCTCAACTAGGGCAATAAATCAAACCAATGATTTCATTCTCCCACAGTCTCACCGTCTGATTCATAAACTGACAGTGTTTCCACTGTGTGTTTCCTCAGCACAAAAAGGCTCCTGTTTCAGGCAGAGGCTCTGCATTTGTCGACATGGTCCTCTGCATTACCTTCGCTCATTTATCCACACGACCATGTTCTTGCTCTGTCTGATATGCTGTAGTTGCACAAATATGTATGCTCTCCATCCTGTCACAGATAAGGTTTTTTAGTTTGAGCTTCGTAACATCGTGCGTTATCTCTGCTGCCATAAACTCTGGTGTCCTGTCCAGTGTTTTCCTTTTCGAGAGCAGGTCTGATACGGTGTGTCGAGGTAATCACAATACAACCGTTCCCGTGATTGATACTTCCCGCAAGGCCTTCTGGGATGCCATGTTTTTACAGAAGGAAAAGGGTGAACAGTTTTGTTTCTCCAAATGAAAAACAAATGGAGCTAGATGGAAAATTGTAGAGGGATGGAAAGGGATCACTACTTTTGTGGTTCCATGTCAACCGCAAGGTCACATACCAGAAATCAGGATCCCCCACAGTGGAACAAGCTTTTTGTTTCGACGGCAGCACATTTTAGTGCTGTCAGTGTTGCCACAATCGTGGAAGTTGGCCAGTTAAAAAATGCTTCGGTGGCTCCCACTGGCAAATCCTGTCTTCGACGTTCACGGTGCCATAAACTCAGCTTTGCTTGATGTGTGTGTGTGTGTGTGTGTGTGTGTGTGTTTAATTCAGAGAAAAGAACAAAAAGTCAGGATGCTTGAAGCACAGCACACGACAAGCTCAAAATCCATGACATCCAACAATGCCTAGTAGCATGTGACTTTAGGTTGACACTTAACCACAATAGTATGCCGTACTGTGGCATTTTTCATTGTACCCCAGAGACATTAGACCAATTACCTCATTAAGTAATGTGTCTGTCTAACTGAACTGATCTGGTGCGCAAGCAAGAACGAAAGAAAGAAAAAAATGTTTAAAAAAAGGGGGTGAGAGAGGAAAAGAGACAGATAGAGGAGGGGCAGAGGGCAAGAGAGAGAGGGAATGAGACTGTGTGTTGTATAATGAGTAAGCTATGGGCTCTTTTTCAAAGTATCCAAAACAGTGTTCAATAGCTACCAGATGGCTGAGGGAAAATACAGTAAAGAGACTTGATTACCTCTAAGCATTTTCCTCTTAATTTTACTGAAGCTGTGATGTCCTTAATACCACGAAGGCTGCGTTTCTTTATGGCATAATTTAAAGTGGGTGCATACAAGCCATAAAGAGTGGCATCAGGTACTTGATATGAGCAAAGTGATTTAGTGAAAGAAATAACAGAGTGTGGCACAAGCGAGGTTGTAGTCTTTAAAAAGTCAGAGCAATAATGTGCTTTGAATAATAACATATCCGATGAGTTACCACCATTGTTCTGCAGCTAAATGTGTTAATATTTTAACATATCGCATAATTTCTGGTTCTCGAGTGCCCCGTTGGGGAGATAAAACCTCCTCGCCCTCCATCACAACTTCTTTGTCTTCTTAATATGCAGAGTAATGGAGGTGGGGGTGTTTTCATCACGGCGCTTTGTGGAAGCGTTGAAGCATTGACAGTATAAAGAGGTAATTTCCACTTCCTCTTAGAGTATGAGAGTGTGCCCGGGCAGCAGGGGTCAGGGCTTGTGCGAGCCTGTGACAAGACTCAGAGGGATGAGGTCATAAGTCAGAAAAGGGCTGGAAGATCTCCTGGGTGTCCCATATATGTCAACAGGGGTCCTGTAAACCCAACACTTTGCTGATAGATCGCCACTCCAGCAGAGAAAATGTTTTAAAGGAAGTGCTGAGTCGTTGATGGAGACCCTGCCACATAACTGACATATCTTCTCAACAAAAGTGTCTACAGCTGAGCAGCACGGGCGAGCGTGTAAGAAATGCATCTTTGCTCAATCTCTGCTTTAAGTGAAGTTCCTCAAATCTAGGTTATGCAAAAACAGCACTAAAAAAAAAAACCTGCCCTGCTATGACTGATTTGATCAGACATGTGGCCCTTCTAAACTGAGTTAAATTACCCGGAGTGCTTGCCTCGTTGTCTCGTCACAGCAACTGCTATGTAGCGCTCCAGTTGCTGCTGGCTGCCAGGCTGGCGGTGTCAAGGAGTCTGAATCTACCTTGTGTTGCAAACACGAGTCAATTACGCCAATTAATCTGGCGGGTGAAGGGAATGGAGATGGAGATTGTTTTGCTTGAGTCAAAATAAACTCAGTCCCTTTCCCCTTTTTTTTTCACATTGCACAGATTACAGTTAATGAGTACAGGTCGCTGCCTTTTTGACTATTTTTCAGGATAAATGTGCACATTTAGTAGATGGAGATCATGTCATGCATTACGCGCTGGCAAGATATGTACAAAGCTTGTTTATACTCCGAGCCCTGAGCTCTCTTCTGGCATTATCAACTGCAGACAAAGTGAATTGGTGAAGACAGACTTTCAGAATGAGTTGGTTACAGATGGAGAGGATCAAATCTTCAAAGGGACAGAAACACAGTTTGGTTCGAAGCAGAGCACTTTTACAAGGGTGGTGTGTTTTAAATCATCTTCCAAGTAAGAAGAGCAAAAGAATTTGGTGCTGTAAAAATAGACATAAAAAATGATAGAGAAAAAAAAAAGAAAAGATGAATGAAGGAGATATGAACCGTGCTTTAGAGAGACATTCCTCAGCCTGCTCAGGTGGTGTGGTGGTCACGAGCATTTCATAGCATTTCATTGGCTTCATTTCCACTGTGCCGTCCCAGTGGAAGTCAGGACCATTTGGTCTTTGCAGGCCGTTGTAAGGTACCCAGCTGGTGGTTTATTAGCCAGAGCATTTTGTCGACCACTCTTGTTAAACTCCTGAACCCAGACCCATACAATCTGTAGCTGACAATGAAGCCCTATTTGCTGATTGACTCACGTGTAGAGCGCCGACCATGTGGCCACCACGATAAACCTGCAGAGGAATGGATCAAAGCCTCCAGTGACCAGGAATGTTGGTTTTTAGCTTCCAGACATCAGAGTTATTTTTAATATGCTCTATTCAGCATACGAAGTCTGCGTGCATGACTACAAAAGCAGAGTTGAGCTTTGACATTCATATAATATTTACTTTATAGTTCTGCATTTTAGAGGGTTTGCTCTTGCTATAAGCCATTACTCATGAATTATTGACATTTGTCAGCAAGCTGAAGCCTGATACTCCTGTCTCACTGTTTGCCTATTCATATTTCAACATCAGTGTGACTCCTCCAGTAATTACATAAATATAGAACATATAGTAAATGTAATATATTTGTCTGTGTCTTTTAAAAATGAAAAAAAAATTGTCCTTGAAAAAGCCCCTGCTGATTTATCCTAATGCAGCATAATTTCATACCGCTCTCTGTCTTGAAATTATTCTAATCCACTCACACCATTCTGACTTCTGTGGCTGGGCTTGAAAAATTTAAAAGATCCCTGATAAAGAAATCTGTGAAATAAAACTCCAATTCGTGACCTTTGCTCTCCCTCTCTGCATTGAACTCTCTTGACTTCTGAGAAAAGTGCCGCAAGTTTCCTCAGCTGTTCCTGGGTTTCTGGCCATCCGATAAGATGATCCGGGCAGGCTCATTCCTGCCTCCCCTACTCCCTGACCTCTCTGCACTCAGTGTAATTGCCTCAGAGTTTGATGGACCAGTGTCTCTGAAGCAGATGATGTCTCTGTGCAGCTTGTGATAACAGCTAGAAGGCCTCTTCCTCCCTGACCACCGCAAAACCCTTTTAATGAACATGTTAACGTTGGTGGCAAAGGAAGTGCTCTAGCCATCTGCTAAGGAAATAAAGTCTCTGTTTCTCAGCCCCACACAACTCTGGTTTTGATTTCCACTCGGGGTATAACTTCAAGCTTTCCATCATCCACCTTTTAGCAGCACTTACGGTGCATGGTTACTGTATGTGGCCTGTTAAATGCAGCATTTCTGCTTAATACAGATGTCAAAACCCTTGTCCTTTTTGTTGTGATCAAAAACATCAGAAACTTCGCCTTCCACTTTTAGTCCATGTTTTTTTGTTTTCTGCTGATGGAAGATTTGCCAAGCCAAAGGATCACTCCCAGCCTTCGGTACCAAATGTATTTCCATCAGAAAACATAACGTGATGTCTGTAATTACATTTAAGTGACAAGATTGAGGTAATTAGCAAACCAGATAATGGGACAAAATACAGGCTTATGAATTGGATCACATATATTCTGATGCAAAGCATATGCTGGCAGAGTAGCAAAAAAAGCCCAAAAATGTCCACAAAGAGGGAAACACATGTTTACAAGGAGCTGAATTTGATCCAGCTTAGAAACCAAAGCACTTATCTTTTGTTTTTGGAGGTTGAAATAAAACGTATCATCCCAGACATCCAGGGCTTCATCAGCGGGGCAGAGATTCATCCGGGGGAGCAGAAAGTCACATTTGGTGGGGCAGCGGACAAAGACAGGTTGATGGATGCACAGGCGCTGAGTCATGAAGTGCACGTGCAGAAAGGAGTTCACCCTGTCTGGCTCCTGGACTGCCCCTGAGCCAGGGTGGTGATGGACAGGAGGGTGGATGATAGATGAAGATGTACGGCTGCAGATAGACCATCAGATTAGTGGTTTGTTATATCTAATGTTATGGTGTAATCAATCCTATTCATCTCCTCGCTCCCCCCCCCCCCCCCTCCACTT
>OOFC01037421.1:0-14061 GCA_900323345.1 Pseudochromis fuscus
CATTCTTGACGTCATCTTTTATGCGATTCTTTCGTTTCTGACCGCCCCGTCCAGCTCCCACTGAATTTTCTCATTGGCGACTAATGACAGAAAGGTTTGCACCTCGTCCTGAGTCCATGGGGCAGGATTTCTAACAGATGCCATTTCTCTTCTTGTTGTTATTTCAAACACGTCTGCACAGTTTGCTGAAGATTTAAAAATGCTCGCGTGTATGCGGGGACAGATTACGTGTCGCGCAGTGATGACGCAACGACACAGTGACGATTCCGACCAATAAGATTTTAGTTCCTGCTCTGACCTGACTGGGTACTTTTTGTGGAACTGCAGGAGAGGAGGTACGAAAAGTTGTACCAGGTACAAAGTTCTAGGTACTTTTTTGCCAGTGTAAATGCGCCAAAACCGAAATGAAGTGAAGTGAGTAGGTACCAGTGTAAATGCGCCATTTGTTACACAGGCTGCCAGCCTCACAGAGGAGTAGATTTATCTCATTTTCATTTACTGGCATTGCACCAGTTTCCTGGTTATGGCGACGGCGTCCTGACGTCAGTGCAGAGCAACGGAGGGGAGCGCCTTAAAGCGACAGCCAGGATTAAAGCGGATTTTTACCAAGAAACTTCACAGACAAGTTCAAGGGCAGGGGTCCCCAACCTTTTTTGCACCATGGACCGGTTTAATGTCGGCATTATGTGCATGGAGCTGCCTTCACGGTGTGGCAGATAAATACAGCAAAAATAAAATAACATGACTGGCATAAAAAACAAGTGTTACCCCTTTGCAAAGAAGCTCTCCAAAGATTTCTGTTTTTGACTCATTTTCACTAGTTTCCAGACTTATTTTGGGGGTAATGGATCTGATCACGTGACCGAGACATTCGTACTGACATGTCAAGAGGCACAGATGAAAGAATCCAGTCGTTTTTCAAAATAAAACACCTTTCAGACTTTAATAATCAATACAATGTAAATTATATAAATTATTAATTCTTTCGGTGCAGCCCGGGAACAAATGCCTCAAGGACCGGTACCGGGCCCCGGCCCAGTGGTTGGGGACCACTGTTCTATAGGGGATACAAGACTTATTTAAACTTGCCTGAAAACCCGTACAATATATCTAAACCAGTATAATATATCTCCTTTAAACTTACTTGCTTGACAAAGTTGAACTTCCTTCAAGAAAATATGTTTCCATACTCGAAGCATACTGTATTTTGGTGCACAGCAAACCTAGCTCTGGACCCAGCTGCTGCTGATACCCGCTCTCCAACCACTGCCACTGACACCACCTACAGTCACAGGATGGGTTGGTACTTGTCGAACTGCAGCTCCAAGAATTCTGGACAGAGCACTTGGATCCTTCAGGGCTTGTCAGATTTGTACCAGAGTAAAATAGCGGTGCTTGTTAGACTGATTTCTGCTGTGTGCAGCCTTTGGGGCGACTGGATGCTGCAGTTTAGTTAAGTTACACAACTTTTAGTCCCTGCGCTCTCCTCTGGTCCGAAAGAGTGGTCGAACATCCAATACTGAGACACAGGAAATCATCACATTACCTGCTCGAGGTCTGGAAAATAACCCTCAAACCTCCTGTGCTATTTAGAAATGTGATAACAAGCGTCTCCTGTTTACATGGTTAAAAATGCAAAATCCAACCACAAACCTCATCATCCTTTTACAATTTTATACAAACTATTGACTTATTTGTGTTTTTTTCCCCCACAATTGCTGTGTTAGTTTTACAGAGCCATATTTTAGGAAATCTATCCCAAACACAGTGAATTAAAATGTCTTCATTGTTCTAGGATGTAAATGTTGAAGGAGTAAAAAGCATTCACAGATCATTGTTGAAATATATTCTGACAAACTTCCAGTATCCTCCCATGCAGAGCTCTGACATCACATTCATGAACACATCTGCAGGTAACCTGACATTGCAAATACTCAGCTGCGTGCGTGAGTGAAAGTTTATCAGCGTTTGTGAAGCATTCTGGGAATTCTCGGACAGGATGGCCATTCTGTGATAAGGCTTTCACATTTGGTTGTAGCCAGAAGGCTGCTGAGGCTGGTGGGAACTCTAATCAGTCTCTCCCCACCTGCCTCCATCACCCTCTTTCAAGTGAGTTACTGATCCACCTCTGGACAGAATCGTATGTTTATTTTCTTTTCTTTCTCACTGCAAACTTTTGGTCGAAAATTGAATTTGATGCCCAGGGGCAGGATGGAAAATTGGGCAAAATAGCTTATTTTCCCCACATCCAACCTTTTGCTACTCTTTCTAATGAATGGCAAAATAAGATATCTGTGGGAGATGGTATTCTGCGCTGGGTAGCAGGTCTTGCAATTTAGAGCTCATCAATTCATGTTTACAGTACAAGCGTGAATATTGGAAGACTGTGTCTGACTGCGGAGCATGTATATCTCCCACATAGGGCAGGACTGGGAATATCACACACGACCATTAGAAAAAGCTGGTTATGGAGTGTGATTAAAAACATCAAGCATCATGAAGCCTTGTCAGATTTTTTGCAGACAATGGCAAATCATTTTCAGTCATTTCAACAGATTTTGTGACCAGCATTTAAAACAAAAACACTAGATCTCTGAAAATGTCTTCTTCAAAGCCAAAACTGTAACTTGCCAAACGAGGAAACGTCATAGATTAAACCATAAATCTACTCCATATTAAACCGGGTAAAGCTAAATTTGGAACCACAGCCTGGCAATTCTGAATGTCTTCACGTTTCACTGATGTGTCCCCGATGATTACCATTTAATCAGCTGCAAATGCTCTTAATTACAAGATTAGTCTCCTACCAATTAGCCAACGTGCTAATGGTTCTAATCTGCCATTGAAGTCGACTGAATTCTAATTAGGCACTAACTGTTTCAATTCACCTAGGGCCCATCTGATGGGTCATTACCAGCCTAGTTACCCTCATATAAACCAACTGCAGCAAGCAACACAGGTCCCATTTGGAGAGCAGCTGTGGAGGCTTTACGACCATCATGTGGGCCATTTCCATGCGTCATGAAATGACAATGTTTCCGTTCCCTGATATCACAGAGGCATTCTGATGACTCACTCATGACAATATTATACTCTGCAACTGTACAGGCTGTGCAAATTAAACACACACCTGAGGAAGTCTGAAGTTTAACTGAAAATTTTAGTTGTAAAATATGAAATTTAGAGTATTAAAATTCAATCACGTGATACACAAAGCACTGTTGCTGTTTTTTGGAGCAGTTTGTCAAGAGGACATAATCTGTTAAAGTCAATCTGACCTGAGTAATTTATGTATTGTGACATATTTCTGGCAAAACAGGAAATGTAGAGAGGACAAAACATTTGGAGCAATTTGATTGGACCACTGAAACACAATGAAACACCATCGATAATGTTACGAGATAACTTAAGTAATGTGTTACTAGACAGCATGACATAGTAACTAACAGTACTATTACAACAAACTGCTAATTAGTGATTACTTTTACAGATGCTACAACAACAACAAATTGGATTTTTGTAATTTTTTGACTAACACTGTTAAACAAATGAAAACCACCAGATTCCAACACATGGATTCCCTCGGACTAATATAAATCTATTTTTGCAATGTAGGCAAAGTTTTGTCATAAAAATGTGCATGGTCATAAAACAAAATCTGGTACTAAAAATAAATGTTTTTATTTAACTGCGCTGCCAGCACCGTTGCACCAAAGTTTGACTCCTGGTTTACTACTTGAACCAATGTTTCGTGATATCGTATTATGAGATTATGAGACATCTGTGGAATCTTGATGTGTGTCTGCCATAAAAAATGTAGAGAGACATGCATTAAAACTGTTCCCTTCACTGCAGCTCACAGGAGGGAAGCTCAGCCCTCTGTCCTTGTCAAGTTAGCCTTGTAATAAAAAATTTAGGAGACTAAAGTTCAGTATCAGCTCAGGCCGCCCCCCTTTTTTTTTCCCTCTGAATTCAGACTATTTTTGAAAAAACAATTTGGACTGGATTGAACTTTAAACACTGAGCAGCCAAGTTGTGAAAAGTTAACAGAAGAGAGATATGGAGTCTCCATATCAGCCACCTTATGTTCACACCAATTTCCTATGTGGATAGCAGTTAAAGGTGTCTCACAGACAAAACTAAATTATACTCAATTTTTGGAGAAGATTTAATTTTGTGAAACTTTACACCCAAACTATCTTGTCAACAAAACCTCCAGGGTCGTAACTTTATTAATTTTCTCAGTTGGCTGGTTTTTAGAAGATGCAGCCAACCACATGTTATGGAGAGCCAACAATCAGCAGGCTTACATCCCCACTGATCACCTCCACAGGTGACTCCACTGATGAGATCTTCCTCTCTACTTGAAGTGGTGAAATCAGCATGTGGAGTCTTTGTTTGGAAGAAAAGCTACAGACTGTTGGCACTCATCGGCACACGGCTCCCCAGCCTCCACTGATGCTCTGATGGTTATAATACCATAGGTGCTATCAGTCCATCTTCATCAGCATTGATCTGGCTTTTGGGAACTACAGTAATCTGAGGAGTACTGACACCTGATCACAGAACTCCTGTGATCTTTCCCTTTGAACAAAAGCCATTTTTAACTTACAGACATTGGGCTGCACTTGACAGAACTGTCAGCTTTCAAGCTTTTCCACACAATGCACCAACAAACCCAGAATTCATAGATATCCAGAGTTCTGCTCTGTAAATATTTTATATGGGAATTTAACCAAGCATGTGTGTGTGTTACCTGAAGGACACATGTACACAACAGCCCAGCCTTAAACAATCAGCAGCATGCTACTTTTTACTACAGAATTCAATAACTCCCATTCAATAACATGTTACCCTCCTTTACTTCTTGTGCATGTCTTATAGATTTAAATTTACCTGGTCAATCTACATTCAATTAACAACAATGACAAAATGAAAATGATTTCTTTACAATTGTATTAAAACAAAATCTTGAAATTTCTTATTTATAAACGTATCCAGATCCGAGAATTATTTTCAGGTTTATCCCGTTTGCTTTAGCAATGTTTGAGATGTGTCTACAGTCCACCTGTGGCAAACTGAATAGATCAGACATATATTTAATATATTTAGAGAAGACACACATGTATATATGTAGGATCCCACAGTTAACACACAATATTTCTTATGTCCAGGACAGAAACCAAACCATGAGGTCCAAGGAGTTCGCTGTAGGCCTTCATGATAAAACTGTGGCCAGGTGCAGACAGTGTTGGGCAACTTACAACCAAAATGTAACACATTATATATTATTACTTGCTGTTATTTGATCGTAATTAGATACATTAGAATATTACTGTCTCTGAATTGTAATGTGTTCTGATACTTTTGCATTACTTTTAAGTTATTTTCACCAAGACAACCAAACATGACTCGGCGTTTATTGCAGCTGATTATGCATTCAGTGGAGGTTGATGCAGCATAATGACTGTGTAGGCCCCTAAAACTACTAACAACTTAATATGATAGACACAGTAAAGGCTCATGGCACAATACAACAAGTAACAATGACTGTCAGAACCACAAAGGATCAAAGTTTAGTAAGATATGATAGAGATGCTACAAAGTTACTAGTGTTTTGAAGTAGAGAGTTTCCTCACACAGATTGCACTTGACTATTAGGTTCTTGTCCTTTTCTCTGATGAGCTGAAAATAATGGGAGTACGTCCATCTCGCAAAGGTAAAGTCCGTGGTCATCTTTGTGAATTCCAGCAACAGGAAATGAGTCTTACTTGAAGGTTAATTTCCTGTTGTCGGGATGTCTCGCGGTGTTGGTGAATTCTTAAAAAACAATACTCGACCGGGTTAAAATGTGATGTAATGCACGTTACTCAGATTGTAACTGGTATAATGTTATTGCGTTACTTACTCCCAACAATGGGTATAGACCAGGACACAGGTATATAAACAGAAAGGACTCGTATCTGTTTGTATTTGAGTTGTACTTATTTCTTAAAATATGTCTTCACTTGGGGTATTGAGTGTGGATTGTTAGGGAAAGAAGACAATTTTTCTAATTTAAACTGAAATCTACAAAACAGAGATGCATAAAGGGATAAACGACTGCAAGTCTTGATTTTACTGAAGCAATAAAACACAACAAATATAAGTGGGTCTTACCTGCCCTGCACTTTGATGTCAGAGATTGCGTAAAAGTATCTGGAGAGGTTGTTCTCATCCACCATGGTGGCTCCAGTGGCTGGCTTCAGCAGCCTAATCCTCAGATCAGTGATTGTGAAGAAGTCCCTCAGGTTCTTGGTGGTATCCAGCTGGCCGTATAGCGAGGCCATGTTGTGTAGTCGAGGCCCGGCAAACAGAGCAAAGCGGTCCTTTATCTCAAAGCGCACCGTCTTGTCGTTCTTCCACACGTAGCCTCTGGAGTAGTCCTCAGTGCAAATGATGTCCAGCAGGGTGCGCTGGGTGAGGTCGTTCACCGTCTTGGGCTCCATGGTGAAAGCGTCCAGGCAGTCGGTGGCGTAAAACTGGTACGGGGTCCAGGTCCGGCCGTAGTCGAGCGACTTTTCCAGGACCATCTGCTCCGGTCGGCCTGACTCAAAGGTGAGCACGATGTCGTCAGTCAGCTCGATGGTTTTGTTCCACGACAGCGTGATGTTGACCTGCAGAGGCTTCGGGTATTTCTTCCAGGATGTCGACTGCCAAAAGGTTGTGGGGTTGCGACCCTCAAAGTCAAACATCAGCTCGGGAGGATGAGCCAGCTCCTCGGTGGCGGCGTCACATTCATTGTTGCACATGTACGGATTCTCCTGCAGGGAAACACAAGTAGAGAGAAGTAAGCACATATTGCAGCACAAACACTTCATCTCTCAGTGCTGTATGTGGTGCAGCTGATTTAAGTGAGTTACACAAAATATTGTCCCCTAACTGTACTAATCTGAAGTTAGATTTAGAGACACTGCCACAAATAACAGAAAAGAAAAATATGCCCCCAGTGAGGTAACACAGTGAGCTAGTAATATAGCTATAGCAGTGAGCTAGCATACCGTATTTTCCGGACTATTAAGCGCTCCTGTCTTTAAGTCGCTATTGAATTTATTCGAACAGTTTTATGTGGTCCACTCTGACCGGGTCTGATGTGACGAGGCTAAATGTATCGGCGGCACGGAGCTTGCTAGCTTGTAAAAAGCTAACGAGCTTCGTGCCGCCGATACATGAGCCACACCGGTGTTTAAGCTGCAGGGTTCAAAGCGTCGGAAAAAAGTAGCAGCTTATAGTCTAGAAAATACGGTAATACAGTACAATAGTAATGCAGTTTACACTGTTCAGTTAACTGTTATATCTCCAAAAATGAAAGCAGCTGTAACATTTTAAGAAATGCACAAAAGGAAATTTTGAAAAATAAAACAGAGACAAAAAAAAATACACCTACAGAAATTTCCCTGCAAGGTGCATCATTAAATTAGAGTTTGAACATTTGCAGACAGGTTTATTAGAGCATGTTTGACTTGCTTTTGGCATCAACTGCTCAGGTTTTCTATTGGTTCCTTTGGATTGATCAGAGAGCAGCTCCCCCAGGTCCCCCTACAGCAACTGACTTCAATTTGATCAGCTTGGTGGTGAAAAAATGTCAGTTTAATTGTTTGTGCAGAAATAGTTTTTGAACAATAACCTTGACACGGATAAGCTACACTCTGTGGTTTTAGGTTGTAGGAATTGAAATGTCAAAAACGTAGTTAAATATTTAGTTTTGGTAAAATATTCAGTGGAAAAGTGGGATTCAAGAACACTTGCTACTTATAAAACAACTTGCAGTATTACTCTCACTGTCACCATCACAAACCCTAAAGCATCTCCCTGTTGACGCATTTTACCTTGAGAAGTTATTTATTTCTCCGCTGCCTTGTTGGCTCGCCATCCTCTCATCACTGTACTCCATAGCATTTCTACCACATTGTATTTTACAATCTGCGCAAGCGATGTTGGTCCTGGAGCTGCAGGAGACGGTGACCCTCTCATTAAGATGACACTGTGGATCCCATATTCTCGTTCAGCACCACTCCTGCCGACACTGCCACCCAAATTGGTAGTGTAATTGATATTCCTGTGTGGTATTTGGGCTGAGATGGGAGTGGAATCCCGATGAGTGTTTCTTATGAAACACGCAAAGGGGACATGCATTTTTCATGGGCCTGCGTCTGCGCCCGCACCATGGACGTCCAATGAGTCTGGATGTTTGTGTGAGCATGCTTGTGCAGAGGGGGGATGGAGGGGGAGGGAGCTCTTGATGTGTTTGTGTTTGTTTGTGAGAGGGATTGAAAGCTCTGAATGTGTTTGCTTGTGTGCGCACATGTAGTATGTATTTGTGTGTGGATGGCAAAAAGAGAGAGAGACTGAGCTGAAGCAGGGCCAGAGAGCATAAGACTCCCTCCAATTGACATTCCTCTCACCTCTGCTCCAGGAACAATGAGGTTAAGTGCTGATGAGATTCAGATCAACTGTAAAGCGGTTCGATAATCAGCAATCATCCGACACTCGACACGCAAAAAATTATCTAAAGGTGAGAACAGTGCTATCTGCAACATTAGTATCTCCCTGCGATATTGCGGCGCATTCAACCCAGACTGCCACTTTGTTGAGAGGAGATCACTGGCAGGAATACTGATAAGCAGACACCATTATATTTCATTTGAAAAGACCAATGGCTGCTTTTTGTCTTTGCCCTAAAATGCACGAAGAAAGAAAAAAAACAGATTTGATGCTTTATCTTCTTCACAGGGAGATGTATGGATGACTTCCCTGTTTTAGATACAGATCTCCAGAGTCCGTTTTATTTCCTGTGGGACGGTGATACGCTATCAGTGACTTGCTCTTCAGCTGTAAGCGATAGCTATTCGATGAGGTAGAACGAGACTGAGGGATTGTGGGTCACTGGGCCCGCTCAGCTGACTCAAAGAAGCGTTGCATGATCCAATTAGGAGGGTAATAAGGGTTATGCTTCTTAGACAGAGTGTGAGAATGAGAGGGAGTGGGAGGGAGAGAGAAAGTAACCTTTTTTTTTTTTTTTTGTTGCAATGTGTTTCTTTAAAGGAAGGTTGCTAAAAGTATTCTCCTCTCACGCCCATGCACGCCCACACATACAGAGCTTGAAAGGCCACGCTGTAGCCTGAAACCAGAAACACACAGAAAGAGGAATTTGAAGAGCGAGTTAAGGGGTAATGGGGAGGATGGTGGCCGCCTGCCACAGGGACAATAAATTGTACTCGAGTCAACAGTTTACCAATGATGTGCGCTGGGGCTCGTTATATTCCCTACGTGTGCTTGAGCAGCCTTGGAGGTCTGCTTAGAGCTCAGACCTTGACGGTACACAGAAAGACAGGGAGGGTGAGGGCGAGTCAGACATGGTAAGAGAGAATGATTTCCCTGTTGTCATTCAAGAGCATGAATTTTCACTTATATTTGTTTCATTTGTTGTCACAGTGCGGGGTTCGGGGGACCGGTGGGGGCCCTCACATCTTCCGAAATAGGAGCCAGATGATATGAAGAACTCTGACCATAGCGTCAGTGGCTAACGAGAAAAACAATTTCCTCGCAGAGCCGTGCAAAGCAGAGTAAATAGGAGCTTTAAAGAGAGAAATTTGCCTCATCAAGCGAGCAGAAGTGTTGGAAGACCAGTGGAGAGCGGTCATAAATTCGATCCATAATCATTCTCTCGGTGCCTGACCCGACTTCAGGCCTTCGGGGAAGTGATCACTCTAACCAAGGAGCCTGTTCACATATGGGAGCCAGCTGGAGACAACCCCTTTCATAAAAGCCCTTTCCAGCATTAATAACACATAATAATCCAAAGACATTTGTGACATGTACAGTATCCCTCCCCCGCCCCCTTTCCATGCGAGAGTGCTTTCCTACAGCCCAGTTTAGGTGAAATGAGAGACTTAGAGAAAGGTCAGGGCCTTTCATTGGCTTTCCTGTGGTGGTTATTTAACAACAAAAACAGTGCCTTATGAAGATCAATACCTTCTGTGGTCGTTTAAAACCAAGGGCTTCGGTACTATGCCGGGGGGCAGCTATTGAAAAACAATAAACCTTCTCAACTTGATCCTTTACCTGTGATCATGGCTGTGGGAGAGGGAAATAGTCAGCAGAGGATTTGAAAAAAACAAGAGTTTGGTGCCAAAATGGGATATCGACCAACTGACATATGTGGCTTCACCTAACGAGTGAAGAGTCGGCATGAAAATATAATTTGTTATGGATTATTAGTAAATAGGATGTATTGTAGAGATGGCCACTTCTAATGTAATACTGTTTTCATCAGACATTAATCATTAAATAGTTTATATACTGACCTCTTCATCACCAAAGCTTGATTTCTATGCTATTTATTTATTATTTATATTACCATATGTAATATATCTACTAATAACTGATTCACTGTTCAGGAAAATAAAATAAAGGTTCATTTTTTCCCTGCCTCTGTCTACATATATACGTATGGCCTGTGCTGGGATTTTTTCCTTTCAGTGCTTGTGAATGTGTGACCTTCACCAGACCTGTAAGTGATAAACCTACAAGGCTTTATTGAGAACTGACATCTCAGTCTCCTAGCAGAGAGCAGCGTCCACCTACTGTGGAAAAAAAAATCAATCCGATGATGAGGATGGGACAAGTTGAGACAAAATGGGTAAGGTTGTATTTTATCTTGTCAAGTTCCTATCAATGGACCTGCACTGCCGATCGACTCACAGTTGGTGCTGGTGTACTGGTCTTGATGGAGGCTGGACAGTGTGTCACAGCCCCACTTCCACCACCACCCCCGGTTAATGTCAGTGTCTCTCTGTCTGTCTCCATCACTGCAGAGCTAACAATAAAGGCTAATCACTAGCTACAGGCCAAACGAGAGTAAAGACACTCAGCCTGAAAGTAATATGATGTGAGTCAATTCAGAAATGTGAATGAAGGTGAACTAGTCCTGAACTAACACAATACTTTTTATTTCACAATGTGCATTTAGTCTACAGGTAAACACACATTTTAAAATGATTAGTCAATGAATAAATATTGGATTTAATGTGATTTTTATTATTTTACAGATGTAACTTTATAATTATTAGAAACTACTTTGAAAAAACTGTATTTTAAAAAATGAACATATCAGTGGATGTGTTCACTGGCTTTCAAAAGTGAAGCCAATGCAAAAACTCCAACTGATTTCAATTCAAAAATCCTCATTTTCAATCATGAAACACTCTGATGTCGTTATCTAGAGTCAGTTCTTCTGATTGTGATGTGCTGGTCCATCTGAAAAATATTAGATATTAGGATTTCAGGTCAGGTTTCCAATGAGACCAGATCTGAACTCGAGTATTACCCACACTGGGCAGTGTCCGCGGGTTCAACGGTCAGACAGGCGTCCTCACTCGTACCTGCATGTCCAAATATGGTCTTTTCTGGCACCAAAAACAAAGCGACGTCCACATGTAAAACAGCTCATGCTTTCTATGCTGTAATACTTATTCAACACAATGTTTTAATGTCATATCTTCTTGTTCAGTCCAATTCTCTTTTGATATTGCTCTTTACTTGTACACCACCACATAAATTCATGTCATACATGGTCAGATGACCTCCCCAGTTTCACCCATATTGACATTACAGAACATGCGATGTCTCTTAATGGTATTGCCGGCGTCTCTATTGCCACCGTGTCTGCTGTGAGCCCAGCTGGTTTCTATCAATGCTATATGATCCGTCCGGGGGCAGTGGCTTAGAGCAGGAATCCCTGAGCAGCGAAGTCTGCGGCTGGTCACAGCTAATGATGTCCTGATCTCTGCAGCCTATAAGGTCAATCCATTATCAGGGAGTCACACAGCAAGACAGCCAGAGAACAAGGATGACTGACAGACAGACGGAGACTGGAGCTGGGAATGTGCATCAAAATGTCATTCATCACTGGCATATAAAGCAATCCCGACACTCTGCTCTTCATGAAGGCTTAGTGCATATTTAGATGCAATTTCACAGTTTTGTTCAATAGTTATAAAGGCCTCCATTATGGGAATCAATGAAGCATAACAGAGCAGCAGCACAGAGCAGAATACATCTGTTGCACATCAATTAAATCAATAAAATCCTTGATGTATTGACGCAAACACAAACAATGGCGGCTAATGTTTTTCCTTTAAATGGTGGAAATAGACATTATAGAAAAAGTCAATGTGAACACACATGCACACAAACATATGGGCAGATGATGAGGTGTGAGGCAGATGTTTAAATGACTGACATACAGCCTGCGAGACTGACAAAGCGCAACCTCTTGTTGATGTGCTTTCTGACAGCAAATGCGGCTCGGCAGATAAATTCTCTGGCCAATGACAGCTGCTGTTGAAGGATGGGTGCAGGCAATCCAACCAATCAGTTTAGCTGACAGATTCCTGGACCCGAAGCTCAGATCACAGATTGAACTCTCCGCAGTTTTCGACTCCAGCCATCTTCTTTAAGGCGAGCTCGTTATTTCAAATTTGTGACATTCGGGCTTTAAGTCTGAGATGTGCCTTCCCGCTTTGTTCCTCTATAAATCGCTTCGAGACAAACGGCTTAGTAAATGCTTAAAAAAATTAATTTGGCTTGACTTTACGTGAGCGATGCACCCGTTTCAGGAAAAAAAGAAGAAATATTGTGCCATCAGTTACCGAAACCGTCCTGGGGGAAATTTATTTTTGTTTGTTTTGGGTGTAAAAAGAGGCCCACAGCATATGAAGAAATCACTCAGTGCATAAACTGAGCAGCAGTCGAGTCAGACGCCACAACAATGAGAGGATGTGAGAGTAAGATTTAGTTAGTAGTCAATAAGTTGCAGCAATTACAGCTTCACCAAACTGTGGTTCAATCCAACTGGTTCAGTTTCAGTATACAGTATAGATGGTGAACATGTTTGTTTGAAACTGTTTTTCCGTGGGTGATGTGTGGGGAATTGCTGTCTGTAAAAACATGCCCCAATTCAATCAATAATAGCTCCACAACTGTAAGAGCAAAATAAACAACTTTGGACACTTGGGAGAGTTTTGTCTTCCCGTCCACATCACCAGGACACAGCGAGACTTGAAAAGCTTGAGCAGAAACACAATTTGGTTTATTTCTACCTCATCAAAATTCAGAACTATAGTGTAATTATTGTAAGAGTGAATCAAACTGATGCTTTGAAAGAATCTAAACTGTAATTTCTACCAGATCTGATGCAGAAGAAATGAAGCATAACAATGCCACATTCATTTTAGTTTCAGGGTGAACTCATGAAATAAATACTGGCATCTAGAAAAACACAAAATGCTGATGTGTTGAAGCCAATAATGTAATAAATTTGCCCTTTTTGAAATGTAATAGGCCAATAACGTAATAACTGGCCAATAACGTAATAAAAGTCCTGAACCGATAACGTAATAACTGTTGGCCAATAAAGTAACGATTTATTACGTTATTGGCTCAGTTATTACAGTTGCAAAGTTTTTTTCTTTTACCAGGCAAATAACGTAATAAGCAGCCAATAATGTAACAAATTATTACGCTATTGGCCAAAAATTACGTTAGCGGTTCAGGACTTTTTCAAAAAGTGCAAATTTATTATGTTATCGGCTGTTATTACGTTATTGGCCTATTACATTTCAAAAAGTGCAAATTTATTACGGTATTGGCTAGTTATTACGTTATTGGCCTATTCCATTTCAAAAAATGCTAATTTATTACGTTATCGGCTGTTATTACGTTATTGGCTTATTACATTTCAAAAAGTGCAAATTTATTACATTATATTGGCTAGTTATTACGTTATTGGCCTATTCCGTTTCAAAAAATGCAGATTTATTACGTTATCAGCTGTTATTACGCTACTGGCCTATTACATTTCAAAAAATGCGAATTTATTACGTTATTGGCTGTTATTACGTTACTGGCCTATTACATTTCAAAAAATGCGAATTTATTACGTTATTGGCTGTTATTACGTTATTGGCCTATAACATTTCAAAAAGTGCGAATTTATTACGTTATTGGCTGTTATTACGT
>OOFC01037423.1:0-11139 GCA_900323345.1 Pseudochromis fuscus
TTTATTAATAGAAAACAAACCAACGTTCTGACAACTCCGTTCACTCCAAAACAAGCTAGTACATTCACAATACGGTACCGTACGTACCAGTAGCTCTTACCGGTATTTGTGCCGCCTTCATTGAAAACAATGTATTTCCAACTCCATTTGTCACAGTTCAAAGCTACATGAACAGCTGTTTTATTTTTTCCCCGAGGTAACATCAGTGACGTAGTTTTATCTTTTACCAACAGCAAGGTACAACAGGTAGTGCAACTTTTTATCACGTAGTTAGTGCATCACAAACATGGAGGGAACTTTTCTCTGATTCAGTAAACATGTAAAAGAAACAGTCTGATACCACTACGGTAAATCAAACGTTAGTGCAATCACAATATACACCCCCTGACTACGGTAGACATAATTAACCAATATTGATCCATATATAAGGCGCATCGGATTATAAGGTGCACTGTCGGTTTTTGAGAAAATTAAAGACTTTTAGGTGGAGCTTATAGTGCGGAAAATGTGGTATGTGCCTGACTATTTGTTAACCTTAGGTGCAAAGAAGTTGGGCCGAGATTGGCGAGCTGTTCCCATTGTTTTTACCAAAGTCAGCTAACTGTCTTTTTTATTGTTGAGACAGCTTATATATGTACATTTTTAAATAATTTATAGGTAAGTGTAGAGTGACTGTTACTGTTACTTCTAAAAAGAAATTTAGAGTCAGTGGCTACATATCTTCCCCACAGTTGTCAGCAAAACTTGGCAACTTTTCTCTATATAAAAACTTGGCCATCCATCAGAATATAAAGCGCCACTTTGATAAACAACTCAGTAACTCATCCATCGATGACCTTCAGCCAAGTGTTGCTCTAAGACCTGTTTTCCTCATTATAAAAAAGAACTTAATCATGGATGTCTTTGACTCACACTGACACACACACACACAAACCCACACACTGGCCTTGAGTTATGAGAAGCCTTGTGATATGACAGTATATGTTCTCTGCCACTCGACCAAAAGTAAACAGTCTGTCATCATTTGGACACAAGTTAGAGGAAAAGCTCAGTTAGGCTCGACAGCGAGAAGCGTTTAAAGAAAGATGAAAAGTCACTAAGCAGGGAAAAATATGAACCTCAGACAGACAGGGAAAGATGCAACAAGGCAGAAAAAAATCATCTAGTTTGATTTTGTGCACAGTAAAGTTAATTAAATGTGTCCTCTCTATGTAGTGATTATTATAATTCAGCCATCTCGTTCATGTTCATACACCTAAAAGTACGAGTGCAGGAGCCTTGAACATCTCCCAGTGTTTAAATGAAAACACACACATGCCTACGAGTGCTGCCAAAGAACCAGACAATTTAAACCACATGAGAAACAATATGAAGCCACACACACACTATAGCAGAAATCCTTGAGATAAATCAGCTCTGCTGTACAGGACTCCACCAAACAGAGAGGAGTAGGCTTTTGGGAATCAGCGGTGGTCCACATGTGTGATGCTCTCGCTGTGATTTTAGCTATTGCTCTTTCCTTCGGGGAGATCAGGCAGAACTAATGGTGTTGATGTGTGTTGGAGCGAAGATTAACTCCTACAACAACAGTGAACATCTGCCTGGTTGCGGGATGTCCAGGGTTGAAAGGGGAAATATGGATTTTAAATTTGATGCAGAGATGGGTTGTTTGGGAGCATCTGAAGGGGAGTGTGTGGATCCAGCGTTGTCGTGGAGATAAATGTCTACCCACTCACATTCACACACTACATCATTGTAAAGTGACGTGGCTTGGTTGTGGTCTAACAACTACAGACACACAGAGTGTGAGGTCATTGCTTACTTCTGCAGAGTGAGGCTGAGGTTGCCAGTGCAGTTCTTGATTTTGTTCTGGGCCTCCAGGTGGTTCATGCCCTCCGTGGCGATGCCATCAATGGACAGAACCAAGTCTCCAACAGCAATACCACCTTTAGCAGCCTTGCCACCATCAGTCAGCTGTGGAAACACAAAAACCACAAATTATCCACATCATCAGCAACATCATAGACAGGATTATGGAGCAGGAAGGTGGGTCAAGGTGATGTGGTAAGCCAGCAGTAACCCTGTATTTATCAGAGGATTTATGGATCCATTCTACTACAGAAGTATTTGGGGAAAGCTAATTAAAGACCTGGTCCTTTACCACATGAGGAGGGTCAGCTGTAATACTCATTGATGCGTGTCTAATAACAGAGGTTTTCATGTTTCAGTTACTTTGCTTGTTCTTCATAGACAGCTGTCATACTGGGATTACAGTTTGTTAGAGAAATAAAAAAAAAAAAACTTCAACAGTTTCTAATCATAGTATATGTGTAAATGACCTTCACATCTTAAAATGGTTTTATTTGTAATTTTCATTTTATCGGTTATTTATGTTACTACGTCTACTTTGTAAAAGTGGAAGCTTTTATTTTGAAAGTGCTGGTCTCCATTAGCGCGAGAAAGAATGGTTTATTGTCATGTACGGAGAAATTTGTCCAAAAAGAAAGGAAAAAGATTTAGTGCCTGGCTGAAATGAGCACAAGGTTTGTCAGTATTTACTTCATAATACTTTTAATATTGTGTTACATTATTATTCTGGTTTTTCATCTGCGTTTCAGAAAGGATGTCTGTGCTAGCAATATGCTAGGTCATCAATAAGCTAACTTAAGGAGCTCAGGAGTTCAATTTCATGGTTGTTTAAAAATTGTACTGTGTATTCTAATTCTAAGGAAATTTAAACTGAAAGCTAGATTTTTTTATTCAAATCTGGTTTTCTGTATGTCATGAATGAGGGTTTACATAAAGCAACATGATAATTCATTGCGTTATTTACAGTTCAGAGCAACATTTCCACAGAAGCAACAGCAGCAGCATAACTAAAAACTTGATGTTTTGTGATGTCTGCTCCTGTAGGCAAAGCAAACTTATTCTGACAGTCTTTTAACTGTTACTGTACAATAAAGATCAAGTAAAGTGAAGGTAGTCCCAATAAAAAGCAATGAGGCCATTAGTCTCCGTACAAAATGCTGTTAAAGAGGTGACAAACAGATAATAGGACGCTATATGGTGTAGACACATAACATTTTTATGGGCTTTGAGGAAACTGTAATTATAAACCAGACATCTCTCATATTACACGCTTCAGAAAATA
Organism: Pseudochromis fuscus; assembly: GCA_900323345.1. NCBI lineage: Eukaryota > Metazoa > Chordata > Actinopteri > Pseudochromidae > Pseudochromis > Pseudochromis fuscus. The sequence continues at coordinate 3,152 of OOFC01037423.1, forward strand.
TAGGTACACTTCTCTTGTCTCTGGTTTTCACTGCTTTCCATGATTTTTGAGGAATGCTTTAAATATCTAAACAAACTTTAATTGCTGCACTTCCACTCCAGAGGAAGTTGGTTAATTTGAAACAGATTCAAGCTAAAAACCTTAAAAAAAAAACCAACCAACAACAACAGCAGGGTTGGTATTAAATACCAGCCCTGCTGTTCAAGGCAGCTTTAACACACAAAAAAGCTGCATTTTATTGTTATTGTCAGTAATGTTGAAGAAATTCATAATCATGCAGAGCTGTAACATTTTCCACAACCATAACCTCTTGTGTTGTCCATCTATAACAGTTACAACAAAGCATTTAACAGGCACGTAAATGAGCTTAACTCTACACAAAATTAAAATCACATTAGATTAAATGTTGGTTTCCACCATTTTTGGGCAGTACATACTTTGCTCCATCTTTCCCTGTTTTATAAGGTTATGGTATATGTCATCCAAGTCGATGCAAACTGACACAGAAGAGATTAGACTCATAATCAAAATGTAATATCCTTTCATGGAAAACTTAGAAATATTTATATCTATTATGTATTATTCATATCTATTATCCTGACATCCTGCAAAACAGTATTGTCCAAAATACAGTACAAGGTTTTTCTGATCCCAAACACTGTATTAGTAGCTGTTAATATGAGTTTTGGTATTAAAGCTTACTGTCACCATTACAAACAAGGCAATACATTGTGTCAGCATGTGTCATGTAAGCCAGAGCCCCTCTTATCAGTAGGCTGGGGAAGAGCAGTGACAGATTTGGGAATGTGCGTAGGTTGTAGCTCTTGTCTTTTTCCCATGACGCCAAAGCATTTGGTGCAATCCAAACGTGAAGTTATATTGGAAAAGATCATAATTAACAGAGCAATTACTCATACACTGCGCGAGTAATTAAACAAGCGTATAATGTGGTTTTGTGTGTTTGTTGTGTTGTTAATGAAACAGGATCTTGGAGTCCTCAGAGGGACAGAGACACCTTGCAGCTGCAGTTCTGACCATTCTTGGTCACACAGAGGACCCAAGTGTGTCCAAAGGGGGAGTGAGGTCATTTGTTTCTTTTGACACCATGAAAAAGGACCACACAGACCACTTGAGTGAACACACACATGCACACACAGGCCGCCTTTGTGGTAGTTCTTGCTATGAAGTGGCTCTTTGGCATATTGACAATACATCACTTCAAGTGTAGCTATTGAAGATGGTGCTGAATGTAGAACGAGGATGAGAGAGTGTAATGTGGCTTTTAGATGTCTTTTGGTTGTTTCCTTTGCCTTTATCTTTGTCTCTTTCTCTCTCTTACACACACACACACACACACACACACACACACATACAGACATAGACAGAGACAGGCAGGGCTAATAAAAGAGGCTCTGCACCCGGATTAGTCTTAAGGCTCTGCGGCCCCAACCTTTTATAGTCATATTAGCCCAACACACGCAACATCACTCACCACCACTCTCGACCGCATACGACAGGAAGAGGAGGGTAACGAGGGATCGACATCACATTGATTAAAATTGTATGGATGGAGAGGAAGGGAGAAAAAGATGGAAAGGAGAAAAAAAAAGCTACATCAGTGGGCTTTTTATTCTGCACATTTTGACCCATTTCCATGTTAATGCTAACCACTCTGGCGCTGTTATGAACCAAACACTTACCACAAAATGTTCAATTATATGTTTTCCGCAATTAGTGCTCTTTCCCTGAACCCCACACAAATGCTACCTCACCCACACACACCCTGCATCACAATCACGGCTCTGTTTTCCCCTGTATATATATAACCTGCAGAAACACAAGAGGGTTCAACTGATTGGGAACAGCCGGTCAAACATACAGTGAAGAAAAACATTTTTAATTTGTTGTTAGTAATTAATACATCTGTCTTTGCCCCGTGTGTCTGAAGCAATTGCCTGTGCTGCTTGACAGTTTGTTTCCAAAGGCAAACATTTGTTTTAAATCACTATGATTAAAAAGATTTCAGAGCTCAAAGTAGTTTCAATTTTCATATCAAGCACAGTGAAACAAATCATTGAGAAAATCAGAACCAGAAATCCAAATAATCTCTCTATGCCACAAGCCAAGCCAAGCAAGTTTTTTCAGAGTATGTGATTTATGGCTCTGTTGCTTTTGCCATGACAGAAAACAGCAGTTTTACCACGACATATAAACCCACTAGAGGTGCACATGTACACACAGTACACTAGGGATGTAATGAGAACCGATAGCAAGTTGATGCCAAAGCTGAAAATGTGATGAAAGTATAGAAAGTACTGTAGATGACACACTAATGAAGACACTGGACAATGGCAACAAAATGTGGAAGGGAAGCAGGTGCAGCAACATGCAGAAAAAACAAACACTTTGCAATTGTTTTGTATTGAGATAACTTGTGTTTGCAAGTTGGTTAGTTATTTCAAAGATCAGTCTGTCAGATATGTGCAGATTTCAAGGTGAAAGAGCTTCAGGTGGTAACTTTTATATTAACAACACGTCATCAAAATGTTCACATCCTGTCACAGCTGTAACTGCAGTAGCATAGACTGTATATAGAAATGGACGAAGCAACTGGGGCTAAAAAATGAGGCCAGTGCAGAAATGCAAGAAAGTGCAATACGATGGCCACTGGAGGCTGTCTCCGAAAAACTCTGGCTCCAATTGATTTTGATTAAAAAAATCGCCATTTTCAATCATGAAATACTAAATATTTTAAATAGTTCTTTTTATTATAGGAATAGCAAAATTTAGCAGTGTGGTTAGTTTGATCCACAGGTCTGGTCTCCAGTGAGCTCTGAAGGTGGGTCATATACACACTGGGCAGTGTCCTCGGGTTCAAGGGTCAGACCTGCCTCCTCCTGTCATGTCCAAATATGGTCACTTTTGACTCCAAGCAGCCAACATGGTGACATTCAAATGCAGATCTCTGGGCTTCAAACTGTGAGTCCACATTAGCTTGGTCCATTCTATACACAGACTATGTGTTGTAGCAATGCTCCCTGTATAACCTTCCCAAAGGCTACTGATGTCTTCTTCAGGCTGATGCAGCAGTAGCTGTTCATATGAAGCTGCTGTTAATCTCATCACTGTGGACAAAGTGTGCAGCAGCTTTAGAGTTTATTCTTGGTATTGAGTTTGGTATCAAGAATTGTGGAAATGTAATAGTGTCTTTAAATTTGAAAGTTTTCTTTGTAGGATGTTGTGGAATCTTTCTGCCCTGAGGTGGCAACAAATCAACGGTTAAATAAATGTCACAGTTTATAAACACTCATATCTGCTTTTTACAACACCACTGATATTTCAACATGCACTATGCTTGTGTCAAATTCTGCTTCCTTATTACATATTCATGTGAAGGTAAAAGGGCCTGTACCCGTGTCGTCACCTATCCAAAAGAATGAGAAACACACATGCAGTGTATCAAAGCCGTCACAGATGAACTTGCCATTATGCTTCCAGCCATGTCAGATTTCAACACATATGCAGTCTGATTTAAGTGCTTTGGGGAAAAAAAAAAATCTGGTTTCAACACATCGCAGTAAGAGCTTGCTGGAGTGCTGCAGTGTTGTCTGGTTTGAACATACACTGACCAGTCTGAGTGCTTTGAACAATGCCTGCTTTCAGCACAAGCAGTGACAGAGATGACAGGCAGATGGTTCACATCACACTATGATTGAAACGCTGAGAGCTGGAGATACAAATACCTTGTAATTCAAACATACACAAAAGCGGCTTCCATATGTGAGCCTTCAGAAAAATTCATTTCACTTTAACTTCGATGTCTCAGGACGAAACATGAAGTTTATTTTTTCGTGTGATCTTCAGGATATGAAATGATCCTTCACTCAATGCTTGAATCTCAAATGGGAACTGGAAATTGCAATCTGAACGCTTTGTCCAAGACTGTTTGCATGATGTCTGTTATACATTTTTAAATTAATAACTGTATTGTTTTTTTGGGCAAGTCATCAGTCATAACTAAAGGAGGGACGATCAGGAACTTGCACGACATCCACAGCGGATCTCTTAGTAACAAAGAAAACAGCAAAATAACAACGAAAAGGTTTGATGAAAAAGCGCTGAAGAAAAACTAAAGGGTATTCGGACACAGCAATACAAATGCAGGGGTGAGGGAGATTTATGAAAGAGGTGCAGAGACAGACACAGAAAGAAGTTGGCACAGAGAAAGGAAGAAGATTAAGAAAGTGCAGGAGACAGAAGCAGGGACACACATCAACCTACTTACACAAACATAGTGAACTGTGAGGCAATGTTTCATTCACAATTTATGGTCCTGAATGAAGTAAATCATGCAGTTATGTCAGCAGAATCATGGAAATACATGAAATGGGATATTGTGTTCATCTGACAGAATCCACTGCTCTTTCTCAGCTGTTACAACGAACGGATTTGGCTGCAGTCAGCTGTTGGCAGACTGAGCGCTTGAGGTTACAAGTCAAGTTCTGAAAATGATGATCGGACAAAAAGATCTAAAGTGCATTGCTAAAGTTTAGAAACACACCTGACACTGATCATATATCAACACAAAACCCCGAGAATACACTTAGAGTCACTCACAGTACAACAATTTGAAGTAAAGAATGGAGTAGAGGGAACAATAGAGAGTCTGGAGACCATACTCTTTATATATGCTCTAGATGCTAGTGAGAATCGTTTTACAAAGGCCTCTGCCCACTAGTGTAACTCTAAATGATTGGCCAACAGCATTTTCATTGTATGTTTCTACATGTGCACATGTACTCACACTCTGGCACACACATGCATATTTTCAGTATCATAAAAAATATTTGAAAACAACATTTTTTTTTCGTTCCCCCTTAAGCTCTGTGTGCAGCGGTGGCTGATAATCACTGCCTGCCTTGTATGTTAATGAGAACTTAATAAGAAAAGGCTAAATCAGATTAGGTTTCCATGGCTAGTTCAACGCAGCTGCTGCCAAACCCACAAAAACTCGCAGCACACATTAAAGATAAATCACGAGATCAATCTGGACAAGAGATCTGCCATGTGTACAGGCAGCCTCCCCGTTCAAGCATAATCTGACTGATCTGATACCATCTGATAAGAATTACTAGAAGTCGGCTGCTTTGTCCTGCTGTTGTTAAAAAATGGAACCAAATGATTTCTCAGATATCAAAGTATGTTTTACTAGCAATTTGGTTAAGATATCAAAAAATGAATAAAAATGTTTTTGTGACCCATAAGAAAAAAAAGCATTTTCTTCAACATAAAAAATGAAACCAGAAGTGTTTCCATTTACATGTATGGCACTTTACACAGGTACCTACTCACTTTGCTTCGCTTCGGTTTTGGCGCATTTCCACTGGCAAAAAAGTACCTGGAGCTTGGTACCTGGTACAACTTTTCGTACCTCCTCTCCTGCAGTTCAATAAAAAATACCCGGTCAGGTCGGAGCAGGTACTAAAATCTTATTGGACAGAATCGTCACTGCCTCATCACTAAGCGGGACGTAATCTGTCCCCGCAAACACGCCATTTTTAAATCTTCGACAAACCGTGCAGACGTGTTTGAAATAACAACAAGAAGAGAAATGGCAGCTGTTAGAAATCCTGCCCCATGGACTCAGGACGAGGTGCAAACCTTTCTGTCATTAGTTACCGATGAGAAAATTCAGCGGGAGCTGGATGGCGTGGTCAGAAATGAAAGAATCGCATAAAAGATGATGTCACGAATGACGGACAGCTACACGGAGGAGGGATGATCCTCGGCAATGTAAATGCAACCGAAGGGGGCCGATCCCGAGCGATCCGAGGAGAAGCGAAGCGAGTAGGTACCAGTGTAAATGCACCAATAGATGCCAGCAGTCTTTTCTGTTTCTGCTGGGACATCGTTATCATCGCTTGTTGGTACTTTACTGCCATCTGTAGAATCACGTGGCCCAATTGACATGGTACTGTAAGAAAAAACACAGCAGGACCCACTGATACCAAACATCACCTCATGAAGCTACTGAATCCAAACCTTCACTGCTACCTTCACTGGGAGTGATTTTGAGAAAAAACAGGTAAAGCATGAAACGTGTTGCATTGAAGTGTTTATAGGTGTGACGAAGGGCTGAAACCAGGACCACCACCATGAACTGAACATGTCATTATACTAACTACACTTTGCAAAACCAGAAGCGAACGAGCCAGCTTCCACAGACAGACTCAATGATGTGATTGTGATGGTGCTTGGAGACTTGGCATTGGGGCTGGTAAATACACGCTCAGGAATACAGCCATACGAACACAAGACTGCATTGTTCTATATGTTCCATATAAACCTACAGTGGGTTAGCTGTGCATCAGCAGTGGTGCTCACTTAGAGAGGGTGTAAATGATCCAAAAATGGCTTCTTCTGTTATTCTGTTCAAAATGTTTCTTGTTAGAAATTTAGTTAACACGTGGAAAAGGGAAACTAAAAAAAAGAAATGTGTTTTGATATGTACTAAGTTGTATTCCCCAGTATGTTTTTAATGAAGTTGTTTTGTACATCAAAGAGTAAGAAATTCAACAAGATGCTCTGGGAATGAGGACAGCTTGAATGTAAGACATGAGTTTTAAGTGTCACTTCAACAATAAAATGACAGATTTACAAAGAGAGCCTCATTGGAACACAACACATATTCAAGCTCATTAAAAAAAGCAATCTAATCACTAGAAAGTAACATCAATACCATCAGAGAAAGACCTGATGCTTGGTGTTGTAAGTGTAAATGTATTTTCATACTGTAAACTGTGCTCCTCTTATACACTAAGATCCATATTCCTATGTAAGTCTATGTAGGACCTCTGTATTATGTCCAAACAAAACCTCAAGTGCAAATACCAAAAAGCCAAACAGGAAAGCAAACAGCCGCCACTGTTGCACTAACTGTTTCATTTAGCTTCTTTTGGTTGCCTTACACAGAGCTATTGGAGTTTTATTTCTCCCGGTCTTTGCAGTCAACCAATATTATTATGTATAAACATGATCCAACCGGGCAGCCAGTATCCTGAGAGGAAGGCAGAGGAGACTGGACAGGAATAACGGCTACTGTGGAAAATACATTATAGCTGCATTTAACAATAGGTTATTCAAGTCTGTTCATTGTGAATCCACTGCGGTGTGTTATGACTTGCCAAGGTTACAAAGGCTCTCTGGCCTGAAATAATTGTATTCATTACACAAAAACAGCCTCTCCAGCCACTCAAATGAACAGAAATAAACTGTTTTTGGATATGGTGTCACTGCTCTTTAAGTTTTTTTACTTACTTTAAAACACAGATGTTCAGTTGCTGTTCACATAGAATATTCTCCACTTCAGCCTTCAAAGTTGTTGTTTGAATATTTGCTATTAACACCGAGATCTTCGCCCCTTGACGACTCCACCCGATAGATAAAATCCTTTGTGAGGTGTGGTCACGATCAGCCTCTGAAGTGCTGTAAGTATAATTATCACGGCTCTGAACAAGGATGCTGTGGAAAGTATTTGAGGTGTTTTTCATTTCAAAACATTTCCTGTTCTGTGATGTGTGACACTGAAATGGCTTTTGAAGTGGATTAGTCAGTCCATTACAGGTGAAGACAGCAGCGGGACTACAGAGCATGCAATATGGAGGGGAGACAACATTTTTGAAAAAGTAGTTGTGTAAAGACTAGCACTAATACACCAATAAGAACGTCACAAAAAGCCTGAATGGCAAATATTGAAAATCAAATGTTACAAAATTTGAGATAGTCTAAGATTAATTCTGCTGCGAATACAGAAAATCAGAGTCTGCTGCAGTGTCCAAATACAACATGCCCCAATCCACACTCAAACACACACACACACACACACACACACACACACACACTTGCAGGCACTGACAGATTGATTTGTGGGAGAGGAAATGATAAGTTGTTGATTCTGGCTCTGGGACTGTTTCACTAAGATATACAGA
>OOFC01037423.1:11159-31897 GCA_900323345.1 Pseudochromis fuscus
AGGTTTAATTTTAATATAATCACAGATTTGTGTGTTACATGTTTTAAGAGGTTGTAAATCCAGTGAGGAATAAGCACCCACACACAAACACACACACACACACACACACACACACACACTTGCAGGCACTGACAGATTGATTTGTGGGAGAGGAAATGATAAGTTGTTGATTCTGGCTCTGGGACTGTTTCACTAAGATATACAGATACTCAGAGGGAAGAATGGGACTTGTTTAATTAAGATAGATGCAAGTATTATTAGGTTACATGGGGGAGGTGTTGACTGGCTCTGGTACTTCAGTATGAAAGGTTAAGTCGGCAGTGTCACGGGTTTAATAGCAGGTCACTGATATAATGTGGGTGTGAGAAGAAAAAGGCAGGGAGAGGAAGGGAGAAAGAAAGACAGAGCGAAAAGACAGCGACTATGTATAGAACGAACCAGGCTTTGAAATAGACCCATCACTGTGGTCAGTTGTTATCATCGCCCAGTGAAAAGCATCTCTGGGGAAGCAGGACGCAGCCATCGCCGATGCACTTCCAGGAACTGCATTCTTCCATGAAAGGGTTTTATTATAGATTAGCTGTCCTCTCATTTAGCTGCACTCACTGCACAAACTTTGTCGACCGATTCTTCAAAACCGAACATCACAGAACCCTACAGAAAGTAATGATATTGAGGCACATTAGCAGAATCATATATGTTTTTTTTTTTACCAAGTAGATTGATTAGCCAAATTAGCATCCAGTTGAGCACCTTGTTAAGTTCCTGATGCACTACACCATTTTTCCATTTTTACAAGAGGGAAGAAGAGGATTCAATACACAATACTAAGACCAGCTAACAAGTAAATATGTTTGGAAACAACTACAGACTGTGAACAGAAATGGATGAAGAAAGCATGACATCACCCGTTGGTTTTAAAGCCAGGAGTTTTGCATTTGAACTTCGCCATGTTGGTTGTTTGGAGCCAGAACTGATCATAATTGGATATGAAGAGAGGAGTAAAGAGGCGGGTCTAATCCTTGAACCTGAGGTCACAATCCAATGTGTTTAAGACAAAGTTCAGTGCTGGTCTCATTAGAGATCAGGCCTGTCATTCAAATTAATCACATCCCTATGTTCCTCTTTTTGAAGATTGACACCTACTTATTTTTTTCTAATGTGCCACCAGATCACTACTAAGAAATAAATTTAACTAATTACATCAGAATGACTTGAGCGAAGTTCTCTTCACCGAGTGTTTCATGATTGAAAAAGATGGTTTTTGAATTGAAGTCAATTAGAGGCCGTTTCTCAATTCAAAGTATGCAAACTTGTAGTCGTGTACTTGGTGAGAATGTACCTGCCAGTTGGACTCTGAAGTATGGACTAAAGTGGCTAAAGTGCGAATGGAACGCCAGCGTACTTGATGACATCACATCTCTGCTCGCTGTTGCGAAATGCATTATGGGGTATTTAGCTTCCCCAAGTCCACACAAGTCTGGTCTGATGCAGGCTTGATAATGAAGGAGGAGCGAGAACACATCCGGGTATTTCATGCGTTCTCGGGCAGATGTGTACTTTGAATTGGAACAGTACTATGTCTCCAATTGATGCGAGAACGTAATTACAGACAAGTACGCATATTGAAAAACAGCAAGAGTCACAGTTTTTTTGGAGCTAGAACCCAGTGGCCTTTGGTGTATTGCACTTTTTTGCACTTCTACATTGGACTCATTTTTTAGCCTGGTTGCTTCGTCCAGTTCTACATACTGTCTATGGAAAAAATAAGGGTTTCAAAATATTACAAAAAATGAGTTTGCAACACTTCATGAGGAAGAAAATGCATTCAACACATCTAAATATACACACTGCAATTCTGTGAGCAGAAATGGCAAAATTTTGTCTTCAAAAAGTCTGAATATTTATCTCAAACAACATTCCTGGCATTGCTTTCTATCTATACTGTGTTTTTTGATATGTCCCAAATGCAAACTGAGTAATATTCTACATCAGCTAAGTACAGAACTAAAATAGGGGTACACACCAGTGTGTCTCTTCGCCGGGTGTGGTTATGGGAGCTGACCTGTGAGATGATGCATCTATTCTTAGAAGCCTAATGCATCTACTCCCCTGAGCTGCTTCCCTTTAAATTATTTTAGCAGTGGATCCTGTAAATGGGCTGCCTCCAGAAAGGTTTCAATATTGATTCACTGTGTTGTAAATATAACTGGGGATAATAATGTCAGCAGGCATTTTCTAGGACCTCATTCTTGATTTGAATCAATAAAACAAGTAAATGGATTTCAAAATAACTTGTGTTAATGGGGTTTTTCTGTATTTATTTTCTACAGCATCCTTTCAGCGAGATATCCATAAGAAATCCAAATGTTTGCTGTAGTAAAAGACAAACTAATCTAGCACTGACAGACTATAATGTTACAGCTTATGCCTATAAACTGCTTCTTATTGCTGACTGAAACTTTCTAAGCAGCGTATGGCTACAGAATTATTTAGAAAATGTGCTTAATTAATTCCAGATTGGTCTAAGGTGCTGCAGGCAATAAATAAATGAGGAAACTTTTTTTTTTTTTGTGTACACTGCCTGCTTTTACTAAAATCTTGTCTTCTCCATCTCCATTTATAGACCAGGTCAAAAAGGGAAGCCATGGTAAAATGTTTCACTACCACTTAGAGAAGCAACACCATCAATCTCGGCTTCTTGTAAAACTTCAACACTGTAAAAAAAATAAAAAAATGCTCAGAACAATTTGCATAAACAGCAGTTAGTGGGCAGATACTTTGGGACACACAGCGGCGGTTACACATACTCAATCCCATGATGCAATCCGGGTACAATGTGATAATATTGTGGGTACAGCCAGTGCCATAAACAAAGCACACAGTATATTCACATATGTATGAAGCTTAGCAACAGCAGCTGTTAGGGTAACGGTGGTTTGGCAGTAGTGCTGCATTCTCTAATAACCCCTACTCTGTGGTCTCTCCTTACAACCAAGTGTATGGTTAGACTGGCAGAGTACAATGGGTTTGTGCGTTTCTGTCGTGCATATCGCCATTTGTGCGTATGTGTCAGCGATCGGCGGTCAGAGACGTGCCCTTCATCATAAACTGGATTTAATAGGATGGATAAGATTAGGGTTTGGTTTGACTTTTGTATCTGGACTGAAAACGATACGTCTGAGTTGCTTCTGATCTAAGAGTGAAGCAGACGTATGGAGATAGAAAGAGAAAGGGATGGAGAAAACAAACAGAAGGAGATAAGAACAAAGGTATGATTACAATGAACAGCACAGAGAGGCAGATCTAGATTAATGACCTGTGGGGTGACATCATATGCTTGTGTAATACATACTGTCTGTCATCACTTCTTTAAGCTTAGAGCCCACAGACTGTGCATAGATTCATTTCCATGCACTGCATATCTGCACCACCTACCTCTACCTAACCCCTGCTAATCCACATCTCTCCTTAACTCAGAGTTAAATAATGAACCCACTCTGCTCACTTTAAAACTTCCCCAAACTCCAAAGACTCACAGGTAGTCAGACAAATGTCTCTCTCGCACATTTTTCCAAGAAATCTCTAAATTTCTGGAAGCTCAAAAGAACAGAAGCAACAGAAATGATATTTTGATTCTTTTACAAAACAGGAGAGGGAACATAAACTAGATCTTCATCACACTGAGAACCAGTTGAATACTATCTGGGAAGCAACTTTTAGTAAAGATTTGTGGCACCTTTACTGACAAGTCCTATTTTTTTGATGCACAATGACATCACTTCTAAAGATGCCATGGACAATAGAAGAGACAAACCTAACATCACCCACTGGTTTGTGGACTGGTGTTTTGAAGCCAGGAGTTTGACATTTGAATGTCGCCATGTTGGCTGTTTGAAGCCAGATGTGACCATATTTGGATATGAAGGGAGTAGTGAAGAGGCGGGTCTAACCCTTGAACCTGAGAACACTGCCCAATTTGTATGAGACTCAGCACTGGAGACAGACTTGTCAATCAAACTAACCATGCCTCTAAATACCGTATTTTCCGGACTATAAGCCGCTACTTTTTTCCGACGCTTTGAACCCTGCGGCTTAAACACACCGGTGTGGCTCATGTTTTGGCGGCACGAAGCTTGTTAGCTTTTTATAAGCTAGCAAGCTCCGCCTCAATCCTCATTGGAAACACAACACATATTCAAGATCATTAAAAGAAGTACCGTATTTTCCGGACTATAAGCCGCTACTTTTTTCCGACGCTTTAAACTTAAACACCGGCGTGGCTCATGTATCGGCCTCACGAAGCTCGTTGGCTTTTTACAAGCTAGCAAGCTCCGTGCCGCCGATACATTTAGCGTCGTCACATCAGACCCGGTCAGAGTGGACCACATGAAACTGTTTGAATAAATTCAATAGTGGCTTATAGACAGGTGCACTTAGTAGTCTGGAAAATATGGTACTCTTCTTTTTGAAGCCTAATATCTACTTATTGTTGAAATGACTTTCAGATGGACCATATCACTAAATGAAGAGTTGACTTTAGCTAATACATTAAAATAATTATGAGTATTTCGTGATTGAAAATGACCATTTCTGAATGGAAGTCAGTCAGTTGGAGTTTTTAGGAGCAGCATCTAGTGGCCATCAGGAGTATTGTCCTTTTTTGCACTTCTGCATTAGCCTCGTTTTTGAGACCCCATTGCTTCACCAATTTCAATGTATATGAATGCATGGTGGTGTATGAAGTGCATTGTTACTCTGATACAGGACCCCAATATTTTATCATTCTGGGACTAGTTTACTGAACAATCAAATCGCTTTGACAGTTATTTTTGGGATCTTTTCATGGATTTAACCATGAATACAGGAGTGCGTCAGAGATTTTACTATTCACTACGTCAGTGCTCTAAACTTTACCAGCACTTCACTCTCATCCCTGCCAACATGTACCTCAGACCATATACGAGTAATTGTGATAGTGCAGTAAAGGTCAGAGTGGACTGCTGGGACAATTATGGTTTGCTTACTGCCAATTTCTCAGTAAATAAAAACTCTCGCTTCAATTTGCCATCTTTTCTTATTGCACCGTATCAGCTTTCCTGGAAATTTGCAGTGCACCAGAGTTATTTCAAATGTGCCAGCTTATACCTAAAATTCACTTCTTACATGGTTATGTCTGCAGAGTTCAACGTGTTATATCATTTTAGCTTTTCTCAACCTTATTCTTCTATTGCCGTTTGATCTTACTTTAAAGTGTCCTCTATGATTTTTTGTCCGTGCCTACACTCCCAGACACACACACACACACACAACTGTGGTAAAACATTCACATGGCTTTAGTTAGTGGGAAAAGTATCACATCCAAAGTAATAACACAAACATGGCAACCCAAAACGGCCCCAAGGGGGATTGGCACAGGCCCTGGTAAGCAATTTATCATCAACCTCATGTTGCTATAAGTCTGAGAGCTGCCAGCTTCAGTGACTTTTGTGTGACCGTGTGCATGTGTGTATGTGGGTGTCATGTACATCCAAGCAGAACAGAACAGAAGCTTGAACAACCTTAGAAAAGGATTATCGTGTTTCACGATCACAATATAGTTAAAGCTCTGAGGGAAAAATCCTCTGTGTGTATGCGTGTGTGTGTGTTAGGAGCAGTGAGAGGTAATGTTAGGAGTAGACACTGAAAGGCATAGAAACCAAGGGACCATCAAGTTACTTGTTCAAGCAGAATATCTGAAGCCAAAGTTTGTGTGCCAGAACTTTTGATTGGTGCAATTTTAAAACAGACACTCAAAGCGAAGTGGAATGTACCGAAAGCGAGAAAAGGTTTCCTGTGTGGTCAATACATGACAGATGGCATATGATTCAGCCGAGCCATCAGGGGTGTGGTGGTGGGGGTTGAGTCTAGGGGACCACAGAAGTGAAGCAAGGTAGTGGAAAGATTGTGCGGGTGATGGGAGAAGAAAGGAAACGTAGAAATCAATTTTGTTTTCTTTTTTTTTTTCAGATCACTTATCATTCACAGACCATTGCTTAGATGCCTTTTTACAGCTGCCCTGGGATGAATGAACCTATGTGCATTTGTGTGGATTTAACATATGGTCTTGAGCTTATATCACGCTGGAGAGAATACTGAAGTGTGAGATAAGATGATTTGGAGTAGACCTCCTATCATCTGTTCCCTTCAGTCAGAGTGTGTGTGTGTGTGATTTAGTCCTACCCTGGAGATGGTGAGCGGCATGTTGAAGTCCTTTCCTCCCTGCAGCCTGAAGCCCCAGGGGGCGGGGCCTAAGAGCGTGGCGCTGTAGTTGCTCATGGTCTCCTTGATGAAGTCAGATGCGTTCGGTGTTGATGCGACTGACAAGTGATGATGTCGACGGCAAGAAAAATATTTTGCAGATCAAGTGATGATGGTGATGATGATGATGATGTCACCAGCCTCTGATGATGGGTAAGAATTTGGTCAGAAGTGCAGTGGCTCCTGCTAAGATGTTGATCCAAGATCTGGGGGGAGATATGAAAGAAAAGCACACATTAGGTTTGTTATTCTTTGGTAATGTTAGACAAAGGAAACAAAAAATAATTGATGGATGAGGAACACAGAGAAAGTAAAGGATCAAAACGAACACAAGTTAGAGCGTTTATTAGTAGAAAAAACAAAAAAGTGCAGAAATGATTTCACTATGCACAGAAGCACGTGAAAATACAAACACACACACATCACACACACACAAAAGTAGCAAAAAATAAATAAATTGTAATGAATATCTCATGATACTGGACGATCCTGCAGCTGTTCAGGAGCATAAATGATTTCCAATCACCCTTAGAGAACTCTAACCAAAACACTTTCACACAGCTAACATGAATATAATTGCATCCCACTTCCTACTATTTAGTGCTATTATTGTGAAGGGGTGAATACTTTACCTTTTTAATGGGAATCCCAGAGAGCAAAATAATTCCTTCCCAGGCAGGTAGACAATATAATTCCTAGTTTCCCCTGGACTATCCCCTTCCCAGCAAACACACCGTGTGTGTGTGAGAGAGGTGGAGAGGGATGCAATGCTCTTATATACTAGTTAATGACAGAGGGGAGGGGAAAGGTGGAGGAGGGGAGAGAAGAAGAAGAAGAGGGAGGCGAGAGGAAGAATGGGTAGAGGTTAGGATGGGAGGAGAGAGGGAGGGGAAAGAGGAGGGGAATCGGTCATGGGTGGAGTGAGTGGAACACAGGAGAGGAGGAGAAATGAAGGAGATAATGTGAAGGGTGAGATTAGGGTATGGGAGGAGACAACACTCTGAAAAAAAAAAGGTGGGGAGAGGAAAAAGGGGGAGAATACGGGGGTGAAGGGGGGATTAAGGAAAAGAGTGTGGGAGCATTACACACAGGGAAAATGATGAGGGGAGGGAGGGGAGGCATGGGATAGGGAGTGAGGAGCAAAGGAGAGGGGACGGTTTATCTTTCATCCGGATATTTTGGGAACATGGACTCAGTGCTGCAGGCTGCTTCATTTAAGGTGGAACCAGCCATAACCAGATCATGACCTGACGACACATCCCAGAGGCTCCCATTAAAAGGTCTCTGTGAGGTCATGGCAGGAGGATAAACTGTAGTAATGTTGGATGTACAAGGCCAAGATCACCTTGTCTAAGTCCTGGTTATTTCACCACTGCAGGACTACTGGTCCAACATCATGACTGTGAGAGAAGCATTGTGCTCAAATCACTGCAATGATGGCATGGTAATTATAATCATGATTAAATGGGTTCTGTCATCTAATTGTGAGGTGTCTTCATTGTTTTTCTTTGAGGTGTCACCCTTTTTAAAAAATAAACTATTTCATCTCTGCTTCAAACTCTGTGCATTTTGGCAAAGACATGCAACTTTTCTTTCATATACTGAGCAATCCAGTGCCTAAGTGCAGCAACCTAATTTCCACTTTGTTTATTTATCAGCGACTCTATTATTTATGTCCAGGCAGCTGGCAGCTCTTCCCCTGCTCCACTGGATTTTGTCCATTCTCCTTTTCTGGCCCAGACAGATCAATATTGACTTTGTATTTATACTGATATAGCAATGGCTCAATTAAACTCTCATCCCATTTCTTTCTTGGCTCTGACCCCACACACACACACACACACACACACTACATCTTGCCAAGTCATAGCTCTGCACTGTGCACACTGCAGGGCTACTCACAGCTGCCTGATGAGTCAAGAGTCAAACACGGATTTCTAAAGAAAAATCAAAATATAATCAAGGAAGAGATAAAAAGCTGAATGTGAGACAGATGTGGCTGGAGATGGACTGGAAGATCACTATACCGATATTTTTTTTTTAAAGTGCACAGAGATCTAAGAATGAGAGACAAGAGGAGGAAGTAAAGCAGCAAACAGTGCACCATATAGAAACTTTATATTCTGCACAAGATGGCAATGATGGACACACAGTATGCAATCAAATGCAGAAAAAGACACACAAACTTTCCCACCCAGTCTCACACAGTACAACTTCCACAGCACAGCTATGTTCAACCCTGTGAAGAACAGAGTCATTAACTTTATTTCCTTTGCTGAAGAGTCTTGATCAGGGTTAGAGCTACCTTAGGTCTTAAAGCATATGTAATTACAAACAGTAATACACAGTGTTTATTTTAAGCTATAGCACTAATGGTTTCTATAGTTTCTTGTATAAACAGCTTCTACTTCTGGGAAGATGACACAGCTAATGGGCGAGTCCCGGTTAGCCTTGTTTGATGTTATGGGATGTAACCTTCCCCAGACCTGTCTGCTTCGGTAAGGACCACAGTAATGCCAACAGCCTCTGTTAATGTAATTCACAGCACCACAACCTTCTGACTGTTTGCCATCATTGTTCACGTCGCACACTAAAACATCGATCCACCACAACAGGTACAATAACATCCTTTTCTCTCATATCTACAATGGATCTTTGCATTTAACATAAGTCTACAGTCAGGGGTGTCCAAGGTAAACATGCAACAACAGGAAATCAAGGGTGGAGGGAAAGAGTCTCTCACACACACACACACACACTCTACCCTCCACAATTTATTTATTTATTTTAATTTTGACCGTACCTTAGGGACGACACATTGTTTTTGGTATTAAATATTGGCTTGTTGGCAGCAGCAGGAGGCTTAAAAACCTGTTGTTTGTTGTCATTCTTTTTATCAGGTCTTAGTTTATAAACTGTCCCACCAAGATATTCAGTTTATTACCACAGCTGACCACTATAAAAATAATCCAGAAGAATCAGTGCTCATTTAACCTGCTAAAATGTTTTCTTCATGGAAAACTTTGTGTATTTCTTCCCAGTAATAACAAAGGGTTACTACATATTAAAAACAGATGATTGATATGAGTACTGTCTTGTGTCCCACTCTGTTGAGCATTAATGTTGAGTCCCATGGAGATATAATTTCTAAAATACGGTAACATCAGTCTATTCCACTGTCCAGTGACTTTTAATCAATTGCTTGCATTGTCAAAATATGGCTAATGGCCAAAAAGTGTAACAGAGAGAACAAAGGAGATTTGTGGGCCACAGGATAATGATATCAAACACTAACAATAGAGAGTGTGCTACAGGACGAAATCTCAGACACCCTGCCAGTCCTTTGTTCTGTCAAATGGTCTATTCCAGTCCCCATATGCTCACTTCTCCACATGCTTAATGATCACAGCTTAGCAGCCTGCAGCCAAACACACATGCTCCCACTGATACTAGCTCCACCCCTTAATGGTATGATAATCTGCCCCTCTAAATGACATTTAATGCATCATCCTCGTGAATACAAGGGGGACGTCCATCCCCTGTTCTGCCAGCTGCCCACACACACATTCACACAAATGCTCAATGCCCAGGGGGACACAACATACATCAAATCTCTATTGTGAATAAAGTCTACATTGCGGGTCAAACCTGAAGACAACAGCAGTGGCCTGAGTGGAATTAATTACAATTTAAAATCTCCTACGTCAGATTTTTAATGTGAACAATACAGAATAAAAACAAAAAGTTATAGTTTTCTTTACAATTAGGAAGTTTCTATCAACACCATTAAAAAAGATACCTGATAAACAGAAGTGTGAAAATGTTGACACACTTTGGTCATTTTCTCTAGACTGTTGAATTGGGGGGGCAGTGAGAGGGTACACTAGATTGCAGACTATCAATAGATCTGACACTCACATGTAATCCACATGCAAATATGAATTCATTCACAGATGTATCCAGGCTTACAGCGTCTACACATAGGCAAACATGAGTATAGCTGTTTATATTAGGGAGAGTATTTGTCTGCCAGCCATCTAATCAGTCTGACCCTTCCAGACTGAAATAAGCCCAACTAATCCCCCAACTCAACCCTGTGCTTTGAGTCATGTACAGTTAGGGTCAGTACAGTAGCTTTTTTTGTCACCCAAGGTTTTTTTTTGGTACAATCACTGTCACATGCATCTTTTTTTTTTTTAGCTTTATATAGACAAAAATGATCAATGATTTGTTTTGGTCAAATAATTTAGTCTATTTATGTGACAGTGTTCTACATGTGAAATCAACAAATATGTAAAATCCATCTGAAGGAGAAAAGCATCACTCTTACCCCCCAGCATCACGAGGTATTGGTGATGTTTGTTTTGTTGGTGTGTTTAAAAAGACAGAGATACAAGGATCATGCCTGGAATCCAGAGATGATCTTGTTATCAGCCTGTATCTGCAGCTTGAGCTCAGTCCCTGTTTATAACCGCTCGCTTTCACAGTGGAAAATATTCCTCCCTGTTTCCCTGCTTACCAGTCAACCCCAGACAGACAGAGATAGACAGACAGGCACACTGGGAGACAGATAACTCCACAGTCCAAATGATTGTCCATCCTAAGAAAGATAAACTGGGGGAAATCTGGCACAGGTGCAAGAACGCATGCATGCACACACACACACACACACACACACACACACAAAAACACTCTCTCTCTCTCTCTCTCTCTGTCTCTCAGACCACAAATGTACACACAACTGCTTAATGCTCGGGTCAAGTCTGGGTCAATCAAAGCGAGGCATTTAAAAGCCAAGTGTAATGTTACCTTAGGGGACACACAGTACACAAATTTCAAACAGACCTTCCACCATTAAAGACTTCAGGGATCAGCTGTTCTTCATCATACTGTCCACCTCCTGTTTGGAGGCCGAGTGATAAACTCCCAAACCAATGACCTCTCCTTTTTGCAGCATCACCCTCAGGCTGAGATTTCAATTTTTACTCAATTAATCAAATGTAATGGGCAGATTGTTCTAAACTTTAATGAGCATGTTGCTGCTCTGCATAATCAACCATGAGTTATGGTTTTGGTCCAACACAGTAGATTTATCTTCAAAGAAAACTTGCTTGTTTTAATAGGAATATCCTGCGTCCCAGTCCCACACTGCAGCACACTTTGCTTATCTAGGTTTTAATCTTGTGGCGTGCTGACATTGGTAAAATAGGACAATTATATTGCTTAAAGATGGCAGTAAGCGCATAGCTGTTGCTGAGGTTTTGCGTAAAGTGATGACAGGCTTCATAATTCAATAGACAAAGGAAATGGGACAGCTATTTTCTGCTAGAAAAATTAAAACAAACTGTGGAAAGTGGTGAGACAGCCCTCGAAACATTTGCAACGAAGAAATTAAAAATAATCTTTGGAAAAACAAAGTTAAGTTTCCAAGAGTGACATTGCCAGTAGCCAAGTTGAGTTATGATCAACATCTACTGGCTCAAATGATTATTTTCTCTATACAAAAGATTGAAGATTGCAAATATTTTAGCCAGTTAATGACCATGTTAATTGGAAAATATGTAGTAGTGCAGCATACACTGTACTGTAGTGTGTATCAAAGATAAAGTTTTAGTTTTGTTTATTACTGGAAGGAATATAAACCATGTCAACATGACCAAAGTAAATCTTCCCTCTTGTGTAACATGCATCAGTTATATTACAGAGACACACGGGTGTGATGTCGCCATCTCACAATGCCTTAAGTTGTCTGGCTTGACAGTTTGTCGTAATGTTTCATGACAGAAACGCCATCCAGCAATCATTATATCATAGCCCCACTGTCAGGCCACGGGCTTGGTGGCTCTAATAAATTATATCTGGTCGGTGTGCTCGCTACCACTTTGAGGCAAATACACGCCAAGAAGAATATAGTACATACAGAAACACACATAGTACACATTTGGTGCAGTGTGAGGACTTCTGTCACTTTCCAGTGCTTCACCTCCTTTCCAGTAGACAGCACATAGTCTCTGTGGACTGGAGAAGAAAAAGGACGAAATAAACACCAGATACTAGGAGACAGAAATAAAGTTTGGGCAGATACAAGCAAAGCATGATGAGAAGAGGTGAACTGATACTAAACCCACATTTAATGTACTTACACTTCAATCTTTGCGAGGAACAATTTGAGATTTGGAGACGACGATGAAGACCATAAAAGCGCTGAGGGTTCAGGTGGTTAGAAAGTTCAGCTTAGAATTAGAGAAGGGTTATGATGGTTACGGTGTGGTTAAGAGGCTGGGGAGTGAGTTATGTACAAAGGCAGAAGTACAAACGAGGGTCTGTGTGTGTGCGTACTTTTTTCATCCCAGCAGCAAATATATTGGTGTCCAGAGGCAAAGCTTTAGAAACAGCAGGGTCTCAGGGGAAGATCAAAGCATCTGCTCCATTCAGCAGACTTAAGCAGGACCAAACATCAATACTACCCCCTCCCCACCACACACACACACACACACACAGACACACACACTTCATATATCTCCCTCCCTCCCTACATGTATCTGTTACTTGCAGCCATTAGTCTGAGATTTACTTTCTGAGATCATTACAAAGGCATAAATTAAATGTGCACCACTTCTAACAAATACACCACACTGCTTCAGTTCATGCATGAAAAATCAGGTTTCTGTTCTACTGCTAACGTTTGCTTTGTTTTTTAATTTTGTATGAATGCACGACAGCGGTTAGCGTAGTAAAATCCAGATGATAATAAATATGTAACCTATGAAATGTTATAAATTGTTAACCCTTGATTCTTGGTGGGTTAAGCAGGTGTTAACGACTCACCGTGTGGCTCCTGCTGCTGCTCTGTGTCCTCTCCTGTGATGTCAAACTGTTTTTCCGTTTGTTTGGACATCGGCCGCCACTAATTGAGCTCTTTGTCAGATAGGTCCCCACGGAGCTGCGTCATTACGCACGGAGAGTGGGTTCAACACGGCGTGAAATTAATTTCTCTTGATTCCAAAGGTCTCTTGATGTGTGGTTAGGGTTTTTTTTAATCAATATCACGGGAAAAAAATGATAACAAACAAAAACAAACCAAAAAAAAACACAACATGGTGAAAACTGCTTCAAAGGAAACGTTATCCAAGAATAATACTGAATATGGATTTATAACAATCTTTAAAGGACACTGTGACTCCAAGCATGTATGACATATGGAAATGTTTTTGTTAAATAGATATATAGGATATTTACACTCAAAACTTCTTCTTTGAATTAACTCCAAGTATCTCATCATGTGGGTCTCCTGATCTAGTGGGTCCCACATTTTTAAAAAGGGTCGTATTCAACCCTAGTAAATAAATTAAATCAATGTTAATAAATTAAGTTGACTTGACCAACATACATGAAGTTAGACCAAAAGAACTGCTTAATGGTGAAAGGACTCTATTTAACTGTGGAAATCCATTTCATGATTTTTTAAAATTATTTTTTTTGAGTGTACCATTGAGCAAAGCATAAAGCTCACACCGGAGAGGATACACATGGGCATTACATGGGCTTGTCATAAAGAAAATGCCTGCATTCAATCGCCTGGAGTTACATCAGAGTCCAGGTATGCCTATTAACTGGTTATTATGAAGCTGCACCTACAGTTTCAGTTATAGGAGCAGCTTTAGTTTCACTCATACTCACTGAATGGTGATGTAATCTTTCTCTTTTTCTCTTAGGCACACACACACACACACACACACACACACACACACACCACCTACACCCATGTACATCTGTCTGGAATAAAGATGTAGGGTGCATGGACCAAAAAGCACTGAGGCAATTACGTTTTCTTTTTTTTTTTCTTTTTTTTTTTAAACTGTAGTCCCTTAAAGTTTATTAGCTGACTAACATACAGAAGCTTTAGTTTAGCATCAGCTAGTTTGTCATAACATGGGCGACTGTATCATTTAAAATTTCAATCTTCCATTCAAATATGAAATAACCCAAAGTTTTGATGATACTCTGTGGTAACATGATAATATGAGCATAGTGTATATCTTCAAACTCCTATATAATGTTCATTGACCCTTAAATGATGAAGGTATTTTCTTAGTGCTTGAATTAAAGAAAAAGTTTTGCTTTCCTTTCAGATTTCTTACTAAAATGACTACAAAGAAAAAAGGACACAATGAGTTAATTCATAGCTTAGATGTGATTCCCTGCCACCCTCCAGTGGTGGTTTACTGTCATTACATGTCACATAAGTCATATTGTTAATACGTTTTAAACATATCAGATGGGAATTTCTTAAATCTGTAAGTACCCTTTTGTTTTTCCCCAGGAATGGCTATCTCTATCTTTTTTTAGTGTTAATCAAACCAATTTTTCCTGCTTTGAAAAGTAAAAAACATCCATCCATCCATCAAACAACACTAACAACCACTGCATCACCATGCCACCCAAAACACAGGAGTTCAGTTTTACACTGGAGCTCTACACAGCTTTATTGATTTGAAGTACAGGATCTTGGTGCAAACACACCCCAGTTGAAACATTGTTAAAGCCCCATGTGGTCATCTGGCGCCTCAGAAGCTGACGACTTATATATATTTTTTTGCATTAGCACAAAAGAAAAGTTCATAAAACAGCAGCAGTGTGGCTTATAAAACACATCACACAATCAGTCCACAACACTGAAACACATTAAAGAAAAATTACTGAGGGTAAGTAAAAAAAATAAAATAAAACAAAATTATCAGTCCAAAGAAGTAAAGGGAAACAACACCACCCTATAGGGGATGTGTGGATGATGAACACCAGGTGAACAAAGCGGGACTTTTCTCAAACTGTATTATCATCTTTAGGATTTTTATAGAGGAATCTGTTGTGATTTTCACTGCAGGTCTCATACACTTTAAAAAGAAATGGAGCTGTGGTATTGGCATTAATAATGCTGACAATGGCAGCATGGAAAGACTATAAAATAAATTATTTATTCAAGCATCATTTATTTATTACACATAACACATACTCTTTGCTTGTCCAAACTCAGATCTGTAGAAGAGAAAATCTTTTTATTGTTTCCCTCCAAAGGCTCTAACGTGTCAATTATCTCCTCAAGAGTGTATTTTTTTATCCTTAGCTGTGCACAGTTGTCCCTTTATGGTGGAAGCTGTCAAACTAATGTGAAAGAAAGTGACGGATGGACAAGTAGTTTTTGTTCTTTCCTTTTTTTTTAGCAGTAAAGGACATTTCTGGAAGGCAGACATGTTGAGATTGATCAGCATTAGTCTCCTTTTATAATCTATAAAAGGTCAGTCCAGCTGAAGGAGGACACTGAAGAAAGAGGAGGAGTGAGTAATTATGTCACACGAATATGTTTACTTTACCATATTTGAATGCAAATGGTTGTAATAAAATACAGACTATTATATAACACAGCACTTAATATGTTATAATATGGAAATGAGTGACCTTCAGTGAGCCCTGTGAGGATTTCTCTCCCTCTCTCTCTCTCCTGCTTGTCCATATGGTGGTTACATCAACTGTCATTCACTGATGACCGTTCAGCCTGATGAAACATGCTTTCCTACCTTCACATCTCCCCTCATTTTGGAAATATTGGCTATTATGGGGCTCAGAGCAACAAATTCAAACATTCAGTTTCATCACTCTGATTGTTTTTTTCTCCTCTGGTGTGTCATGTGGCTGCACAGAGAGTAAAGTACCCAAGTAGTTTTTAGTGATCAAGGAGATATTAAAATGAGTTTGCTTGTTTTGTGCACGAATGTCTGTTGTGGTTGTCACTGAACTGCCTGAGCTTATGTTGAACTAAAATGTATTTGTCAAAGCCACAATCTTTCCCTTTGACCATACATTAGTTGTCATACATGTGCAGATATGGAAAAAAATGTTCTCACTGGTAATTCAGGGTTATAATAAAATCATCCATTATTAATATTTTATCTGCCGATAGAGTTGACCTGATGAGCATAGAGCTTAGACGAGGGGTTAAACACATGCCAGCTGTTGAATCATTTAAATCTTTGATCATCTCAGACTGATGAAAACATCCCAGATGTGCTTTTCCAACCTGTTCTCAACTTTGCTTAAGGTCTGTTTCTTGCAGAGAGTAGTTTATAGAAACAGTGGAGCATTTACTACAAAGGACAGTGTCCACACAATGAGCAACAAAGTCACCACAGAGAAATTGTTTTATGAGACTCATTTGACCCTGCTACACTGTTGTGACCAGTATGAACAGCCTCACTTTTTCATTACTCCACTGTCTCGCTGCCAATGAAAAGTTGGAGAGGTCCACATTGCCTAAAGGAACAACTATCACAAGACAAGAAAGGAATATATATACTTTATATACTTTAAGTACATCCTCACAACCTCACATTATTGCTTTTCTTCCCTTGTTATATAAATGTATTTGTGATAAAGGAGCAAAATATTTCCACTTTAGGTCAGTTGGTAATTTTTGCTCCTTTGGTGTTGGTATTCTTGATGTGTTGTCATGTTGTCACTTGTGTTGTTGTTTTGAACAGAAAGGCAGTAGGGACATTATCCGTGATTAAAAAAAGTCTAATTTTAGAAGCAAATGTCCTCTTCTTAGTCCTCAGGAGACAATGTATGATGTGGATCAAAATGAAACCAAATAAACTGACAACAGTTTAAAAGCTGAGCATGGCCTTAGCTTGACTGGCAGAAACTTCACAGGCTTAAGCTGAACTTTTACACTGGTACCTACTCTCTTCGCTTCGCCTCGGATCGCTCGGGATCAGCCCCCCTCGGTTGCCGAGGATAGTCCCTCCTCCATGAAGCTGGCTGTCATACATGATGTCATCTTTTATGCGATTCTTTGTTTTCTGACCGCGCCATCCAGCTCCCGCTGAATTTTCTCATCAGCGACTAATGACAGAAAGGTTTGCACCTCGTCCTGAGTCCATGGGGCAGGGTTTCTAACAGATGCCATTTCTCTTCTTGTTATTTCAAGCATGTCTGCACGGTTTGCCAAAGATTGAAAAATGCCTACGTGTTTGCGGGGACAGATTACGTGCTGCACAGTGATGATGCAACAACGCAGTCACGATTCTGACCAATAAGATTTTAGATTTTTTTTGGAACTGCAGGAGAGGAGGTACGAAAAGTTGTACCAGGTACCAAGTTTGGTTGGTTTTTTTGCCAGTGTAAATGAACCAAAGTGAAGTGAAGCAAGTAGGTACCAGTGTAAATGTGCCAGTAGGTGGCTGCCAACGTGATAGGAAATGGTCCAGTTTTGAAACTTATATTTGCACTGCAGCTACTTTCAGAGGTAGACAGTGACCAGCATTGCTACTGTGACTGTCACCATGTTCTGACACCTTTCTATCATAGCCACCCTTGAGGTTTTAAGCAATTAGCTCTTCTGTGGAGTCGTACCACACGGGCCAGCTGTTGTTCTCCTTGTGTAACAGTGAGCACTGGACACCCATGACCCTGATGTCAGTTGTCCTCCACTGGACCACTTCTGGGATGTACTGCTGACTGCATACCGGGAACACTCCACAAGAGATGCCGTTTTGGAGATGGCTTTGATGCAGTCATTTAGATTTTCCATTTGGGCCTTTATCAAAGTTGCTCACATCCTTGTACTTACTCATTTTTCTTGCTTCCAACACATTCACTTCAGGAGCAACAAACAGACAGAAACATCTCAAAATCTAATTATTATTTAGCTGAAAGTTGAAGTATGGAGTGTTGAAAATTGCTTCAATTTGTCTTTTTATGTACTGTAAAGATCAAGCCTGACCACTTTAGCCCCCACTGAGCCCAGCAATCTTAAAATATCTGGAACACATCTAGATGAAAGAAAGATGTTTTGAATAAAAAGCAGAGTAGGGCCTACAGCCCACATAACCTCTCTGAATAAATTTGTGGGAATATTATCAAGAGGACTAGACGAGGGCCTCATATGTGACACAATCTCAGTGAGAGTATGCAAAGAAATCGGCCCAAAGCGATTCAACAAATTAGGGAGTGGGCAGGGAGGTCCACAGCAGAAATGAGAGGAGTTGGAGGAGTGATATTAGCCCTTCTTCAGACTGAGCAAACCTAGGGAAAATATTTCAAGTCTCTTTTCATGTCTATCAGATAATGCAAACATTTGGAAGTCATTTCGGGGTCCCAGTGATATCACCACACTCCTTCTTGGAAATTAAGCTGCATGTGTCACATGTTAGTAGTTGGGGATTACAGCTTCCTCCCTGTGCGAGTCTCTACCTCATCTCTAACTGAAAGGGACAGTTATGATTCTATGATATCAGCTGATTGTATGAATTGTTAAAATATGCAAAGCTACTCTATGCTACAATAGTAATGTTTTACAAGAACATTGAGCAATCAACAACTAATTGTGATAAATGACACATTGTTGTCGTCTCTGTGTTCCTGTCTGTAAAGAACTTATTGTATGTCCCTGTTGATGCACAATTTATAGTAATTTCCAGTATTCAGTTCTATTGTATGCAGGCACTTGTCATGATTTTTACCTCCCACCCGCCCTGCTTTCCTGCCAGTTACCTGACCTTACTTTCCTTTCCACTCACCAGCATCTACTCCAATCAACCCCTACTGTACCTACACCCTGAGTTCACCACACTACATTTGCTGGATTGTCTTTGAGCTTTGTGCTTTTGCTTTCTCAACATTGTTTCTTTTCTTTTTTTTTTTTTTTTTTTACCAGTTTTTACTCTTGTGCCTGATTTTTGTTGTCCTGGCTGTTATCCTGGACTCTGCCCACCTGGGTTTGCAACCTTGTAAGAAATCTTTTTGATCCTTGTAAAGTCATATTACCTTTATCTGCTTGTTTACTGTCCCATACCTTTGGGTCCTTTAATTTGACCCCGACTGGTACTTTGCCTCAAAACTACCTACTTCTTCTGACTTGGAAAATGCAGCATCACTCACTACACCAGCATGAATCGGCATTTTTTCAGCTGTAATTCAGAGGCACATAAACACTGTTATGGCTACTATCAACAATACCGATAGCATTACTGTTATTAGTACATACAGAGATGATGTGGACATTTTTCAAGGTTTATAGCTGTGCCTAATAGTCATATGAAAAGATACTTATAGGTTTATATGAACACAAATTCAGATTACTCTGTATGCAACATTTTGGGTCATTCAGACGAAACTATTTTTATTTTTTTATTCATTAAAAGTCCTCAAGAGAGAGAAATGAAGTGCTGTGGAAAGTGAATTAGACAGTTCAGAGTACAGGGCATTGACCATGTAGCTACACAGGTCAAGTTTATGTTTGCTTCATTACACTCAAGGTGTGTGTAAAGCATTATGTGTGTTCTCTGAATGCCAAACACTGGTTCGACATCTTGGGGAGCTAAAAACCTATCACCAGGCTGTTAACATATTTAAACTTGATAATGGGTAATTTGTCAGTGCTAATTTGATATGCAAATTTTCTCATCAAGCTTTGTAACAAGATTAGCTTCGTGGAAGCCAAATACACTGTAAACCACCATGGCAGGTTATTCTTTTTGCTGCTTTTTTGATGTGTCATTGGGTCAGTGCTGGCATGTTCACAAAGATGACATGCTCCTCATTGCTACATATTCTTTTCTTACTTACAGTCTCATTGTAATTAAGTGCTGCTGCCACAGTTTGTGACACATAAAGTTTTTAGGGGCCTAATTGGCAATTTATGCAACCCCTACTCTTCTCCTTGCAGGTGGTGAACCACAAATTGATAAAACAGACATTATATAATGGGAATTGCTCCATTAGCTTATCGTCTTTTCTACCATCACCACCCCATGTCATTTAATAAGACCAGTACTGCACAGTGCAGCTTAATAAAAAGGCTGTTTCGCTGCATTTATATTTGAAGTTTTTTGATGTTTGAATTGTTGTGGTGTGAGTCTACATGATAAGATCTTTACATCTGCTTCAGAAATCCAACTATCAGTAAGTTGTTAAAAAATGTAGGTACCTTTTTGTTTACTTCTTGCTACGATAAATCAAGACTTACCATATTTTCCGCACTATAAGTCGCATCGGATTATAAGGCACACCTTCAATGAATGGCCTATTTTAAAACTGTTTTCATATATAAGGCGCACCGCATTATAAGGAGCATATAATAGAAACTACTGTAGTGGCTGGGGTTGTGTTATCATCCATCTAGATGAAGCTGCGCTAAAGTGAATGTCAACAAACAGTCAAATAAGTCAGTCAGTCAAACTTTATTAATAGAAAACAAACCAACGTTCTGACAACTCCGTTCACTCCTAAAACAAGCTAGTACATTCACAATACGGTACCGTACGTACCGGTAGCTCTTACCGGTATTTGCGCCGCCTTCTTTGAAAACAATGTATTTCCAACTCCATTTGTCACAGTTCAAAGCTACATGAACAGCTGTTTTATTTTTTTCCCCGAGGTAA
>OOFC01037427.1:2500-18522 GCA_900323345.1 Pseudochromis fuscus
TTTTTTTTTATTATTTTGTATTATGCCTCTATCGCTGTGTCAATTTCAGCCTCTTGTGTTGGATTACAATCATTGCAACGCCAATCATGGCCCGGAGTGGTTCAATGCTCAGTTTGGTCAGACCCTTGCTCGAGTTTCTTTTCATAAATGTAATTTCGCAAAACGTCTGTCAGAGTGTAATTTCATCTGTTTTATTCTTATACTTGAGGATCCAAAAATAATCATATGTTCTGCTGCCCTCGCAGAGTGTGTAGGTGTACTGCTACACAGCAAGCAAAACACACATCCACAAACTGAAGACAGGAGGAGGTCTTTATTGGAAGCAACTGGGATTATACTGGTGAAAATCTGAACATTTAGCGACTGCGATACAGGAAACGATAAGAGACCAGAGGCTGCTGCTGCTGCATAAAAAAAACCAAAAACGATCACGTTCAAGTGACGAAGCCCTTCAGCAGCTGCAGTTATTATGATGGGGGAAGAAGTGAGGTGATGTTATCCTAGAGCAACAAAGTCTGCGTAGGGAGGAGGTCAACATAGACAGATTGGTCAGCAAAACATTGGACGGTCTCCAAATGTGAATCATCGTGAGTTTTTAAAAGCATGACCACAGACGAGCACGATGTGAGGCGGGGATGGATAAACATTTTGTTGGATCAGAAAAACAAACTGAAGGTAAAAATATGACACAAGACAAAATCCATCATGACTTCTACATACCTAACTATGTGTTTGATATTGTAGCCGTGACAAAAACATTTAGTGAATTGATATTATAAGTAATAAGAGATATTGTTTTGGTTTCTAAATCTTACCAAACCTGAACCTGCTGTTTGAACGTCACCATGTTGGCTGTTTGGAACCAGAAGTGACCATATATGGAAATGAAAGACTCTAGTTCAGAGGTGGTCTCATTGGACACCAACACTGTCGATCAAACTAACCACGCCCCTAAATATAAACTATGATTTTTTTTTTTTCTCCACAATGACTCGATTGAAAATTTTGATTTTTGAATCGAAGTCAACTGGAGCCAGCATCTTGTGGTCATCAGGAGTATTACACTTTTTTCACTTCATTTTTGAGACCTGGCTGGTTGGTGAATCTCTCAGTATTTTGCAGCATACCAGAGAATTAAACCTCATAAACAGTCTGCTCCACTGTTTGGATATGCTCCCCAGCATGGTGAGGCGTCCCTAATGAGAGAGTGAGCTGGCAACAGAGGCAAATGTTAGGCACAGAGAGGCTACCTGATGCTTCATGCGAGACCACCATCATCCAGCATGTCTTTGGGACACTGAGGCAGCATCTTCCCCGAATACCTCCCACAACAAACAATCTAGACATTCAACAACCAGCTTGAAGAACGAGTGAAGGGGTTTCAAGGTTTTATGGACCAGCTACCTTCTGTGTGTGTGTGTGTATATGTGCTTAGTACAAGGTAAGATTTTTTATAGCACCATCTAGAGCTTGTAAAAAGAGGCAGTTTTATCTTCACTTCCTCTTGGAACGTGTTCACCTGTCGTCTTCATCCCACCACTCCCCATCTGTCTTTCCTTTTCCTCTCTTTCTCAGATCCTCTGCCTCTGCATCCTCTGGTTTATTAGACGGTGATGTGGTTTTTCCACTGTTTTATTTTGTTTGTGTTATAGAAAAGCTGCATAGAAATTCATCCTTTGGGATTCCTGATAGCTATATTTTCCCCATGTTTATATTCACCACTATGCTCAAGTAAGAAAAGGATTAAAAAAAAATAAAAAAAATCAGATTTAACCAGCAGCATGACCTAAATTTGGTGAAACCCTGTATTTACTTTATGTATTATAGATTGAGTCTGTTATATAGAAAACACCTGGTGGGTATCATTACCTACCTCGGAGGCAGACAGCAAACATGTATCTGCTGAGTAAATATTAGGCTGCTTGGACAGGGATGCAGCGGTTGTCATGGTAACTGACCCATATGGGATGTTGGAAACTAGATGCCATATTTAGAGTTGCAGACATTTTTGGCTGCGGGAGCGGGTGACTGAGAAATTGATCGTTCGACTGAGTAACTTCTGCTCAGATATCTGCTCACCTGCGTACGAGCAGCGTGCAGCAGCTACGGGTTGTGTTTACACATTCGCATCATTGCATCACTAAAGCTCAGTTAGTCCCTTTGTGTTCGTTAAATTCACTTCCTGATCAAATGATTAAAGTATGTATATGAACTGGTTGCTGATTCTCTCTGTTTCGCCTCCATACTGTTAAGACGGTTGAGAAATTGGGCCAGGGCTACAGGGGCAGAACAGATGGACTGTCAAAGCACCAACTCTGCTCTCCCCAAGTTTCTCTCCTTTATTAGCATGAATGTTAAATGTGCACTAATGACAAAGCAGGTTGAATAAAGTAGTAAAACTAAATAACTTGCATTGCACTGGACTGTGAGAGGAAGGAGGCTAAAATTGCCTGAGAAAGAGAAAGAGTTGGGAGGGAGGGAGCAATGGTCGTATTGTGATGGTTGGAAACCAATTATCTACTAACAGTGGATCCTCCTTAGGGACCACTCAAAGACCAGCATGGGAAGCCGTGTGTGTTTCTGTATCTGTTTGTTCGGGTACTTGTCTCAAACTGTTTCTGGACAGGGCAGCTGAGGCAATTATAAGTTAAAAGTTCTCCATTCAGGGCTGTTTTCAAAGATGGAGTCGGAGAAGAAAGGGGTGAAGTGTGTGTGCATTAAAGCATGAGGCTGTCAATTTCTCTCTATTTTTCTTACAGTCAACAGTCAAAATCCTTTGAAAGGAACAAAACCCAAAATGAATTGACCTTGCTAATGAGTGCTGCTGCTGCTGCTGCTGCTGCTGGAGGAATAGTGTCGGTCTTTGTGCCACAGAGAAATGCTGTTGAGAAAACATATGTTGGGTCACACTGTGGAGGTTTATATGGTTCTTCATTACAATGAAGACAGGCACTGAGGTTCATTTGGAGTCAGTTCAACAAGCATTGTCCTGTTCTGTGGCTGTGGACGTTCGCCAGTCCGCTAAATGTGTATTTATTCACACCAGAAAACTAAATGCTAAATTAAAAAATGTTATGTAAGTACTGTGTATTAGGCTACGTTCACACTGCAGGCTAAAGTGACCCAAATCTGATTTTTTGCCCCTATGCAACCTGTATCTGATCTTTTCATGACAGTCTGAACAACACAGATCCGATTTTTTCAAATGTGACCCAGGCCACTTGGATATGTGGCCCTAAATCAGATACATATCTGATCTTTTCCCATGCGACTTCTGTCATTTATCCGACCTACACGTCACAATACACGACAAACGTTTTTAATCTGCGTAACTCTATATCATTAAAGCCTCTCACATCACTGTCCCACCACTCCTGGCTGCGTTTCTCTGGATGGATGTTGCCACTGCCTCACAAAACACCGTAGCCAAAAAGTTGACTCTCTTCCTTTTCAACTGTCTTCTTAAAATCAGGTTGTAAATGTGTTTGCTCAGGTTGGACAACAATGTTAGAATCATAAAATACGCTAGACCGTTATCGTCCATGTTTACTTCTGCAAACATTGAAGCACGCTCACTGCATGACGTCGTTATGTGCTCTTCTACGCATGTGGGATACTTTTGGGTCGTATTTAAGTTCGCACGGGAGATCACATTCAAGTCGCATTTAATTGTAAATGTGAACGAACTCGCAAAAAAATCGGATTTCACAAAAAAATCTGAATTGAGCATTAAGCCCTGCAGTCTGAACGTAGCCTATGATGAGGAGGTAATGTCAGTATTGTGTTTACTGTTTGACCTGCAGCCCCCATGTGGCCAAAATATCCATTAATGCAACTGTAACATAGTTTACATTCACCATTAAATGTATCTATATACTCATTATTTTCTGTAAACCGACACTCTTATAAAAGTTGTTGGCTCCTTCACTGCATGATATGAAAAATGTTGAGTGCTTTTAACAGAAAACTCAGACTTCCTTCCCTCGGCAAAGGTGAAACTCCGTCTTGAGAAGAGATAGTGGACAAAATAAAATGGTGACGGCATCATGAAAACCTTGGACCAGAGCAGAAATAAGCAAAAGGGTTTATGAAGAATGCAGTTTTAATTTTGATAAACGCTGACATCAATAAAGGTGGTGTGAGACAGGGGCAACCAATCATCTGAACCGTTGTCTCATTTGTTTGTGGTAATTATACCAAGATGTCACAATTAATTTGACAATGACATATTGATGTTTAAAAACGTAACGCTGGTGCAAAGCTGGAGATATTCTGCAGACGTTCAGTGTCACTGCTGCTAATTCGGACCTCAGCAAGTCCAAAACTACAAAGGAAAAACAGCAACATTTTAGTCTAACGTGTGTCTCTTTGTGAATGTGTGTGTGTCAAAAATTTCCTAAAGACCATGCTGGACCCCAGGCCAGCTTCCAGCCTCTCTCCTAATTGCATTGATTTTTAGCACAGTAAATCTAGCTGTGTCACAATCTGCACTCCCCAGGCATGATGTACTGCTCCAACACCAGCCTGCACGTCTGCTCCCAAAATTGCTGGCTTAAAATTTGAACTATAATGGCGTGATTAATGGTTAAATTAATTAATTGCTAAATATATGCTAATTGTTTAATTGGTTGCCTGATCTATATAAGATCATTTATAAATGAAATGAGTTGATTTACAAAGTTTATTGATTAAATGTGACAATGAGTTATACGGCTGACTACCTGATTTGCAATTTTCCCAATTAAATTCACAAAGCTCTTTTAAGTGTGGATTTGCAAAGTCTGCCCTATCCAAGTGATCTATACCAGACCTGACACTGCTGTACTTATTTATGAAATCAGACAGCTGATAATGATGCATTAATATTAATGCAAACTGTAAATTTTCATATTGCTCTGCAGAAACCAATCCTGGAACATTTGTCATCGCAACACCACCTATATTTCACATTTTTAATGCAAATTAAAGTGGAAGTCCTCAGTAAGGTCAAGTATCTGGGAGAAGTCAGATTTATTTTTTATTTTTTTGGTTTTATGAGCTACAGGTGAATTATCCTGGAAGACGTGTGAAAGACGATCTTAAAGAAATTTTTTATGAATGCGCCGCAGATTTCTCTTTTGTGGGAAACAAAGGTAAAAGCGTATTTTTCTCTAAATGTCTAACTATTCATCAAACAAACAAACATATGTAATGTAACAATAAAACATTTACAGCAGCTCCAAACTCAGTTGTTTACAAGGCTGCTACAATGTGGGAGTAAATTTGCTCTCCCTGTCTCCTCAGCACAGATTTATATGAGCTGTTTTAAGATACAATGCTGGGATAAGATCTCAATGTATTTAGATCCTCTGTGAAAGTAAAAATCTACAGAAGCCATTCCAGTCCAAACTAGTCCAACTCTATATCACTTCACTTCTTGTCAGATTTGTCGTTTCTTCTTGAGGCTAAACGATATTTAGAAACGACTTTTTGTTTCACGACCAATGATGAACTCACAACCTCTACATCCAGGACAGATTATATATATTTATATGATTATATTATATTAAATTATTGTTATAATGACACAGCTGTGTTTATTATCAACAGTGTTGCTGTTGGTTACATTTAATAATAATCAAGTATAATGACATTTTTTACTGTTTATTAAAATATTTGCCCCAACAACCGCTACTTCTGTAAATCATTATTTACGTTTAATTATCAACTTAGTCCATGATCAACAATCAATTCAAGTTACATTAAAACAATTCATTTAAACATAATTGTGTGTATTTATGTATTTGTGAATATCTGACAATATTCAGACAAGCTGTTGCTGTTGTTGTTATTCTAACTACGCTCTGCTGCACAAGTTGGAGTTGTAATTGTGGACAGTATGCTAATATGCTGATGAACACTCAGATGTCATTGTATTGACTGATTGTTGATATGTTTTTATTTACTGCTTTTGTGAAGTGTGTGTGAAGTGGGTGGGGAGGTAGATAAAGTGTTACCAGTGGACGGATGGTACTTTGAAATATGCACTTCTTAAAAGTGATGTCACCCTGATAGATTCATAGTGTTTGTAAGGCTAACTGGGTTGGGTTTCCAACTGAATGCATTAATAACCAAAGGCCTGATTAATTTTTTGCTAAATAAAAAAAACTGCCAAAAACAATCATTTGAAACCACCTCCTGAGAGCAATGTAATCAGTAGCTATAGGACTGATCATTTTTTAACACTCGCTCTTAAGTATTATAGGAAAAAAATCTGAGGTGTGATAAGATGAAGAGTGGCTGTCACTCTTTTAGAAATGGACTTCCTTGCTTGAAGTTAGGTTTAAGCATCAATAAATGACTCACGGATCACACTTTTTACTAATGTGCACAGATGTAAATATTTTAAATAGATACTGCAGGTAATAAATAAATCGGTGGTCCAATCTAGCTGGCTAAGCTCAGCGCTAGATTGATAGCAAGCGTAATTTATGTTATTGAGCTCCAGCAAAACACCTTCGAATAAATAATGGACTTCATGTGTCTGCTGCGGTGCAAAGAGCAGCCACTGTCTGCTGTGGATGTGCATGGCGAACACAGGAAAGTTTGCTGATGGAAAGATTGTGTATAATTCTGTGTTTACTGTAGTGTTAATGAGGAAGGATCCATGAATCAGCACAGTTACACACAAACAGTGATGCACAACATGCTTAGGAAATATACTTGTCTTCAAACCTCCAAGTAACTACAGCTGTGCCACTGATAGAAGAAAAAGAAATTAGCTGTGATTCCCGGTCAAAACTTTTATATACAGAGCACACAACACTTGTCCGGACAAACTCTTTAAACTGATAAATTCCCAAAAATATAATCCAGGTTTTCTCTGAATTCAGATCTGCCAAGAATCCTACCTTTCAGACACATTCATCTTCTTCTTTGTCTTGTCTCCCACCGTCTGTTTATTCTGGCATTCATCAGCACCATTACTGCCATGCCCGTCAGATCTTTTCGAGGAAATGAAAAACAGCAGTCATTTTAAGGTGCGGGCTAAAGGTTAGTTCATGTAGATGGAGTCTGGCACATCACTCCTTGTGTGCGTCTCTCCCATGCCAGTATATTCTGTATTACGTAGTGCATACCACGGTGAAAGTACATCTGAAAGTTCATAAAATGCTTCTAAATTTAGCGCCTGGGTTTTTAAAAAAGTTACAGTTAAAAAATAGAGAAAATACAGAAAAGTGCAGCAGTGCTCCTGAATCTAACAGGCACACTGGGATCTGATTTTATAGGACACGTAAAAGCTTAAAAGGCTGTCAGGATTAGTTCATGAAGTAAAAACGACCAGAAAAGAGGGGGAAAAAAACCCTCATTTTCTACCACAGCAAGTGTGTCCTCCACTTTGCACTCGACTCCTGTGAAGAGATTTACCTCTGAAAAATTGTTCCATGAGAGAAATTCATTTTTTCTGTTTCAAGTGCCTCATTACATTATATCCATCCCCGCAAGTAAATGAAGAGCAATTAGCTCTGTTAAATTTTCCAAAAGGCCACAATGGCAATAAAAAGGAGTGATTGTACAGGTGGCAAACATTGCCTTGTCTGCAGGAGAGGAATGCACTTTTGCTAATGTTGGTGGTGTTGGTCCAGAGGTTACATGGGTAGCTTGTGGTGATTTTTTTTTTTTTTTTAGCTTTTTGTAGTTCCTCCGAGGTGATGAATGGCAATGGGTATAGTGCCAGTAGCAATGTCTCTAGAAGTAGCTTATTCTGTGCTGCCAAGCATGATTTATGACAAGAAAGGGGAGGGGGGAATCTCTGACTTCACCATTTGCCCTCATGCACTTTTCCATATCGTCCAAGAGGAGTTTGGGGGTATTGGATTGACACAGCAACTGCACACATCTGGTTTGGAGATATAGCCGCGCCGTTTTCATGCCAACAACCATTTGAAGGAAATAGGTGGAAAAGGGAAAATGGAAATATGATGTGGTAAAAGAGGGAGTAGTATCCATGACAAAGATTGTTATTGTTGACTTGCAGGAGTTTGTTGTCAAGTTTTCTTCAGGAATAATGTCCTGTTTCTAAGCAAATATAGATCGCAGAGAGGAGATATACCTCAAGTGTTCATTCTCACATACAGAAACTGTGTATGGCTGCTGACTGGTGGACATTAGGAACAACCATGATTCAAAAAAGGCAACACTGCTGAGTGCAGGTTTTCTGTTGGGTGTGTCAGTTGAAATATTACTGCAAACTGACTGAGGGAAAGATTTAGGTTTCCTCTTTTTTTTTCTCCCCTTGTTGCATAATCGAGCGAGGGTTGGAGCCACCCTACGATCTCCGCCTTGATCTGAGCACTAAGATCGCAAATACCAATAAAGAAACCTGAAAAAGGCAAAAGAAATTAGTCAATAATCACATAAAAATAAAAAAAATCAATAGCAGTGTAGATGTATGTTAGTGGCAGCTCATAAGCTTTTGTAAAAATCTCAGATTCACTGCTGTGTTAATCCACAGAAAGACCGGAGATAAAACAACAGTCGGCACTTGATTGCACACATCTAAAACTGTTTTGTGGTTTTTTTTCGTTAATAATCAATGAATTAATGATTGACCAACCAACCAAGAAAGTTAAAAAAAACATTCTTTCATTAATTTATTTATTTTTTACTGAAATTGTTAGAGTACAATTTAGCTGCAGGGTCCCGGCAGCAGAGTAAAACCTAAGGAACATTTACTACAGAGAAGTTCTTACATCTATTGTGTACTACAGTTGAGTGTTTAATTACTGATTTTAAATTAAATACAGTACTTTTTACCAACTAACTAGTTGCAGATTAGATGCTAATAAATATCTGAAATTTGCAATTACTAAATCAACCTGGTTGTACCCCAAGTATTTATAATAATGTATTTTAATCAGTATATCTGATCCATATCTAATGATGTACCCTGTGAAAGGGCATGTTGATTGATTTAACCCTGTAATGCCTGCACCATCAAATAACTGACAGAAAATTCAAAATTTTTAAAATCCAAGTGTTTATTGAATCTTCTGACAAAAAAATGAATAAAGGTAAGAATAAAAATAAATGCATGTAGAAACATATAGACAGATAGATATAGATTGAGAGAGAGATGTTTTTCAATTTAATTTTTTTCATTAACTCTCAAAAATATCACACTAATGATGTAGATGTCTCAAAAACTCATGTATCAAATATGCTACATTTGGCATTAAAGGGTTAAGTTAATCAATCAATGTGCTGATGATGGTTACTTTAGTTTAGCTTTGAATACACAACCTCTACCTACAAGGAGGTATTGTTACATTGTAATATTGATATTTTAACTTCTTGCTCCACTGGTGAATAAGTTATGAAAAACAACAGCATAAAAGAAAACATTACAAACAGATTCCACAAATAAATATCAATGAAGGGACAGATGTGTACTTTGGTTTAACTGTATTCAAACTCATGCTCATATTTTAAATACTGTACTCTGTGGTGTCAAAAAGCTCCTCCTGCACCATAAACTCTGCACTTGAACAGATTTGCAGCGTTAAAGAAGAATACTGTCTCCTTATAACCTCAGGCCATTAGTCCATTCAAACAGGGGTTCAAAATTTACTTGAGTTTGTTTTTCTCTGAACCATAAAGCCTGGACATCAGCTGACTAACTTCCAAACAATCCACTTTAATATACAGCATCTCTGATAAATTCACTGCTAATGATGCAACTTCAGTCTCAACTAATTCAGTTTGAGCATTTTATTGTTCAGACATGCTTTTAAGGACCTCTGTCTTCTTAAATAATATTCATATAAAATCAATGCAGGTTAAAATGTTCAAGGGGGATTTTAGCACCGTAAGGATGAATTAGACAGTCAGAAACTCTATTAATTTCAGCAGTACGTGGCGTCATATTTAGATTTAATAGAAAGTTTTTAATGAAGCAGATTGGAAAAGGGATCCTTGCCTCCATTACCGGATGATGGATAACTTAGAAAGGTTAGCAGCCACTCATTAACACTCTCTTAAATTACGAAAGTACTTGCCGCTTTTTTTCCCCTCCACCTTTCATTTTTTCCCTTAAATGAGATAAAATAATATTGAGAGGATGAGCGTTGAATCAAATCCAAGCATAATTAAATACACTGATGGGGTGAGAGTGTTCTCCAGTGCTCGTGCTGTTTGAAAATGTTGCTGTGTGTTAAAATCACTTGTGTTTCAGTCCACACCACAGTCAGTGGGAGTGAGAGGATGATGAGCTTCAAAAAATGGGTTTCTGTTCAGAACAACCAGGACTATTTTGAAATTAGAGATTGATTTTTAAAGAAATAGGTCAGTTGAAGATTTATGGTGGATTACATGGTCACCTTGAGGCAAATGCAGATTTTCAAAGTGGTCAAAGAGCTGAAGTGAAACCTTAAAAATAAGTGATAACCAAAAGGACTTTGTTGGAGCTACAGACTAGTGTTGCAGTGCTCGAGATCGGTCTTGGTATCGAGACCGGTCTTGGTCTTGAAACCAGTCTTGAGACCACTTTTTAAGGGTCTCGGTCTCGTCTCAGAATCGAAGGCATTTTTCCTCAGTCTTGTCTCGGTCTCAGACAAGGTGGACTTGGGTTTTTTGATCAAGACCTGTCAAGACCAGGCAGCACTACTGTGATAAGTGAGAAAAGTTGAATGTAGTTGCTGCCTTCCTGGTGTCATGTGGTCTTTGTGACACCTGGAGTGACATCCCCCCTGTTCACAGAGAGTGGATGAAGACGACTGGAGACACTAGGAAGATTAGTTTTTGTGGGTGTTGCATTTATGTAAAAGCAAACTTAATTTAAAAACAAAAGATACTGGTGATTTGGTTCTGTTTAGTTTTGATTTTTCTTTGATATGTACAGTCTTGGTCTTGTCTCGGTCTGGACCTCCAAATGTCTTGGTCTCTTGTCTCGATCTTGATACTCTCTAGTCTTGATAATGTCTTGGTCTTGGTTGGTACAGTCTTGACTACAACACTAATACAGACCCACAACAACCATTCTTGAAAAACAAAAAAGATTTAATAATTCTGATTTTATAGGAGGTCCACTCCTACAATGTAAAGAAGAACCACAACAAATACATAACAACTGTTCATCGACATACAGCCTCTAAATTAAGACACACAACCAGACTCTAATGCTCATGTGTAAACTGGATTGCCATATTAACCCAGGACGTGCAGGCACAACAACTCCAGCTGCTCATACACAGTGAGATCTACTGATTTGTGTGGAAGAGTCCTTTAATAAACAGGCAGGGTACCAGCACTCTCCTGGGACTGATAATAATAAAAGTAAAGTACAGAGCATTATAGTAAATGCAACATGTTAAACATTCTTAAAGATAAATAACTAAAATAGTAATAATAAACCTAACACTCATATGAAAATAAAATCCTATAATCTGCAGGTCAGTCCTTGAGGAGGAGCTAAATATATCTATTTAGATCAATTAAAGAGCATATACAAACATACATTCTGTGGCATTTACAGTTTTTGAAAATGTTAAGTTAAGCAGACCATTAAAAGACTATTAAAGGAAAGGAGTGCTGTGCTTTGGGTCAACACATGGAGCCGTTTACTCCAAATATAATATCACAAGCTGGAAAAAGGCAACAGAGTTCTTTTTTTTTTTATTTGGTAAACTTCGCGAATGTACACTTTGCATAAATCTGAAGCTGTCAGTTTTATTCTCATGGCAGGTTAAGTACTACAGCAGAGACAGAGACAGGAGACAGGGGTAACTGAGCATATGATAAAAATAGAGGTCATAAGGTATTCTTCATTTTGCTGAGTGCTACAGAATTGGAACCACTTGGGATGTTGGTATATAGGACGCCTGCTGCTAAAACACGGCCATGCAGCACCATGATTACGACTTGATCCTTCCTCCACTGAAAGCTCATGCTGGTGGAAATCAAGTACCCCGAGGCTTACAGCACGCAGCCCAAGGCCTAAAAGGTAATAGCATGAAATATAGATACGGAGGTGACAGATGTTTACAGTGCGTCGCGAGATGGCATTGAGACACAACACAGTGGCTCCCTCCATTGGAGAGGAACCTGATGAGTAGTATAGTAAAGAGATGGAGTGATATAGGAGGTGCTCTGGCAGTGTTTGCAGGCAGATCATTAGGGCCCCTCTTTAACTCAACCCCCAGTGACAATCTATTGCTCTCCTCCCCTGTCAGCGAATCATTATGGTCTGATCATTAGTGACATCGCCACATGCCCATCACTCAGGCTGGTGCCATATTGGCAGATGAACAGCCTCTGCCCCAGGCCCACTAATCTAGAGACTTCAGACAGGGAGGATGAAGGAATGTTCGCCAAGCATCAAAAACACTGGACTCACTCAGATCAAATTTAGAGTTCAAGGAGGCGGGGGGCAATAACTGAGGGAGTACTTAGAGTTTAAATCACACACACACACACACACAAAATGATCTTTTTCTTTGAGAGGAGAACTCTGTAGAAATCATGTATTTGAAGCTGAGGCTGGGACCTTTCACACAAGCCATCCAAGTATTTGCAGAACTACAGGTGACTGTAGATGCTAATGTCTTCTATCACCTTTATACATGAAGGTAGATCAGCCACGTAACTCACAAACTTTAACAGACAAATTTCCCTTTTTTGTGGTTTGGTAATGTTTTATCCTGTGCAGTCTCACATTGTTGTAACTCTGTGGATTTTATTTAAAATTGTTAAATTGTTGTTTGAATTCTTGGTATAAATGTGTATAAGATGACACTCAAGACATGTAAGAGTAGATCTATTTGAAGGAATGTTGCACCAATAAATTACATGAAGTCTTTGATGTGATTAGATTTCACTCAGTGTCAACATCACAGCTTCAGTGAAGAGCTGATGCAGAACATAGATGTAACACTACCAGACACATTTGTCCAATGTTAAAGTTACTTAAAGTGGAAAAATTATAAAAAAGAAATAATTTTCATATCATCAACCAAAACTCTTTGTGTTGCTAAAGTTGTTTGGGTGGTTTTTGTGTGTGTGTTTGTGTGTGTTTTATCATTAAAACTTTTATTAGTTATCTGAAGTTTGATAACTTCATTCATTTACACAAAGAATCGTCTGTAATTTAAAGTTTTTTTGTGTTTATTTAACAGTTTTTTTTTCTGTATTAAAAAAACTAATACCAACATGAAAAATCCTTTACTATGAATAATAATAAAAACACAAATTTTTAAAACAAAAAAAACATTTTCACACAAATTTTTGTTTTTATTTTACAAATGAAACTGTTCAATACAACTAATACTTCAAATATATTCCTATATTATGGTTAATGTTGGAACTTTTCACAATGAAACTCTTGATTGAATAGTTTCTAATCAGTTTATTGTCATTACACCTACAGATATCAGCCAAAAGACAGACAAGATCTTATGTAACATTAAAGCTACAAACTCTATAGTGATAATGGAAATTACTAAAAAATATATTTTTCTTTTTTTGCACCCCAGCTGTGGGAAAATCTTCTTTTTTTCTCTCTATAGAGGGTTGTCTTCATTCGTTTCACTGGTGAAACACCTACACTGCCAAGATGTTGTGTTAGTATTGTCAGTGATAACTTTAAGATGAGCCATTATCTCATAATAAACTACACTTTGACTGTTGCACTGAGGAATCCAGTGTCAATCCTGCCACATAGAGCACAAAGCCTTGCTGCTTGTTATTTTTCAATTATACAGTTTGTATCCCACGCCTTCATCAGAGAAAACATACTTTATATTTTTACCTTTATTTTCCAACTGCACTCTTACTGTGCTAAAAGAAAATCATCTCTTTTTGACAACCTCATCGTATTATGGATTTGAGGATCTTCATAACCTAACACGTACACAGTTGCTTCTTTCTCATTTCAAATTTAATACAAGCTATAATTAAACAGCTACATGAGCACAAAACCAAACCATGCATCCCAGTTCAACATGTATCTAATACCAGCACAAAAAAGTAATTAGTTCTGAACATAGTATGCACCTTATGATTGATTTCATATGGAGGAACTCCAGAGATGCTCTCTGCATGGTGCTGTATGTTCAGAGATGATGATGCAACGGAAACAGAAATGCATGGCCTCTGCTCTGTGACCTGTAAATAATTGATAAATCAATTTTCTTGACTAGAACACCAAATAATGAAGCAATGCAATTCTTATCAATTACATTTTCGTCTTAATTGTTGACTTCACTTAGCACAAAGCAGCACAGCGAAACCATGCCAATTTTTCAATTAAAAGGTCCAGATGTTTTTGGAGGCTTCAGTAGACACAGGCAGTTGTGAGAAATGCTTTATCTGCATTGTAATAATCACTAGAACATCAGCTCCAGGCTGCATTTACATACTCATGTTTTATTCCAGCCCTCTTTCTAATGCACCGCTTAATTATACTGAGCGCAGACAATGTCAGACCCCCATAGCCCCAAATTTATTATTGCACTGTGTGAAGCAGCAACCATCAAACCTAGTGTCCCTCATCACAGCGTACCACACTCATCACTGCTCTCACACCATGAAATACATATCACGCACTCAACAGTGAACACAACAAATTCTCTGATTTTATTCACACGTTCAAGTAAATAAAATTAATATCAGGAACAGCAAAGTCAAACTGAAATCACACTCTCTTCACTTTCCTGCTCTTATGTGTTGAATATACCGAGTATTTAACTATCCTACAGCACAAAACATGTCGTTGAAGCAAGATAATCATTTTGAAATTGGATTGTCTAAAAATGTATCTGGTGAAATCCTTTAACAAAACAATATAAATTAATGATTTATAATTTACCTGTAGATTTTGTAACATTAGGAGAGATACATTTGAATGGGCAGATGTAAACTATTATGGTTTTGCAGTGTGTGTTATTA
This sequence comes from Pseudochromis fuscus, assembly GCA_900323345.1. NCBI lineage: Eukaryota > Metazoa > Chordata > Actinopteri > Pseudochromidae > Pseudochromis > Pseudochromis fuscus. The sequence continues at coordinate 17,423 of OOFC01037427.1, forward strand.
TCTTATTGTGTTTGTTTGTCTGTTAGCAACATAAAGGAAAAACTACTAAACAAATCTCAATGTATTTATTTTTCCATTTATTATCATTATTTTTTGAGAGATAGGGTTTTACACAATAATTAATTAATAATCCTGTGAAAAAAATTCCCAAATCCCAGAAAATCCCCATCTCTTATAATCTGCAATCTGAGATGATGTGGTCGGGATCAGATTTGATTTGTGGACACAGTAGCTCAACACCAGGTGCATGTTGATGGATGATGCCTTTGCAGATGTTTGTGCTCTTTGAATGTTTTCTAATAGATTGTTCAGAGGATGAAGCCAACACTGACCCAACTTCAAATGTTAAAGTATTTTATAATAAATAGACAAACTATAGACTCATTAAACTGACTTAGATGTTTTAGAGGTTTTTTTTGCTATTCCTTGCAAGAAAATAAAACATTATCATGATATTCATAACACAAGTGGAGTACAAGCTATATAATCATTAGACCTAATTACATTTAATAACCAGCAGTTTATAGTATTCTACATGATATTTTTGGGTTGTCTTATTTATCTCAGACAAAAAAGTCTGTCCAAACAATACATCAGCTGCATCATGCAATGGTCAAGAGGTGAATTCTGTTTTGCAAATAATCTTAAAATGTTTTACTCACTACAATTTAAAGTCCATTAAAAGTGCTATTCTTGCATTGAAAATATTGTGTATATCATTATTAAAGAAAGGCATTTAAATTGTTGATAAATTGTGGGTTTTGTCTCTATACTACTGGAAGGTCCTATGATATGATTCAACACCATATAAATTTTGCTGAATTACACTGATGTAAGAACATGCACAAAAAATGTTGAGGTTGAATCTAGCAATAGATGATAATATTTTAAAATGAGTTTCATATTTACAGTCCTAATCTGAAAAGAGGTGAGCTAATAAAAGCCTATTCCTGTGAATGTAGTGATGCAGTGGTGTAAAAAGTTGCTCTAAACTTGCTGGAGGTTGGTAAATATTAACTTAAGGACATGAGGGGGAAACAGTTTTACCTGGATTTACCTTCAGGGACATATATCAAATAGAGCAAGCAAACAAATATAGA
>OOFC01037430.1:0-16053 GCA_900323345.1 Pseudochromis fuscus
ACTGTATAAATATTGCCAAAAGAATATACAAACATACATACCGCGGGGCCCCGGCGCAGCGTCACAGGAGGGAGGAGGAGAGCTGCGCACCTCCACGCACACACCTGCAGCGGGAGCGCACAGCGGCAGTCAACTGAGAGCCAGCAGCAAATGTAAACAAAGGCGAACACGCCGACTCACCATGCGGAACAGACAGCCACCCACAGCAACTCCGGCGGGGCGATGCGCCCCAGACCCCAAAGGAACGCGCTTCTTTTTAAATTAAAAAAGTAGCGGCCCAGCTGGACACCATGCCAAACAAAAGAAGCGCCACGGAAGCACGCGGGTCCACCACCACGCAGGGCTCGATCCAAGGAAGAGGTGTGACCACTCACCTGTATTTAAAGCCAGGTTGATTACCGTGCCCTGGTCTGAGCGCTGCGCGCCTGGCACAGTGCCGCACCATGGCAGGGAGGAGACAGTCATCCGGCTACATATGGAACCAGAAATGTTTCTACACATAAATTGCAAAGATACCGTGGCCAAGATAACCAGTGTTATTCTTCTTTTAGCTGGTAGTTCTGGTTGACCAGTCTCCTGTAGTCTTTGTTATTTTTGCATTTTTCTTGTCAATGAATAGGAGCTGCTGTAGGCTAATCTCAGTAACATCACCCAAAGAGCAAAGATAACTTGTTGTTACCTCCGGCAAGGAGGTTATGTTTTTGTCGGCGTTATCTGTCTGTCTGTCAGTTTGTGTTCAAGATAACTCAAAAACTTATGGACAGATTTTGATGAAATTTTCAGGATATGTTGGAAGTGGGAAAAGGAAGAACTGATTTCATTTTGGGGGAGATCCGCAACACCGTCTGGATCCAGGAATTTTTTTAAGGATTCTCCTCGCAAAGTCTCTCCTCGACGGCGTCCATCTTGATATGCTAGCGCAGGCGCAGTGCAGCTGCTTGCGAACCTCCGCGCTCGGGCGATGCACTCACATTTTTGGAGCTGCACGCAGACGCCTCCGCGCCTGTCCACTCGAGCACTTCCTGACGTGTTCCATGACATTTACGTGACGCGGACCCTCATGCACCACCGCGGACATGCAGACGAAGAAGTATCAATTGGCCTTAACAGTGCTTGGCGGAGGTCTGCACTCTCAGAGTGCTTTTCTTGTTAGGGATGTGGTGGTTTGATCGACATGTCTGGTCTCCAATGAGAGCAATACTGAAGCCGAGTCTCATACATATTGGGTAGCATCTTCTGGTTCAAGTGTCAACAACCAACATGGCGACATTCAAATGCCAGTCAAATGACAGTCTATGGTTGTAACACACAAACCTCTCTCTACAAAGACGAAGGCACATTTGAGAGGTAAAACCATCTGCACTGGTCTACAAAGACGTGGAACAAAAGATTCCCAACAAGGGGGTGTGTCCATATGTGGTATGCACCAATCAAACAAACAGAATCAGCCTGAAGGCCTAAACCCTCTAGTCGAGGGATCCAGTGGCTTTGCTGAAAGGTTTTGGGTCCACTTGTCACCTGTAGAGGGATAGGTCACTGCAGATCAATACATAGCTGTTCTGAGGCAACCTTTCTATCCTGAAGGGGGTGGTCTCTTTCAGGAACACAATACCTCGATTCATAGAGAACAAACCCAATGGTTTGATGAGAATAAATCATTTACTTGACAGTAACCAAATCTCAACCCAGTTACTAATGTATGTGGGATTTTGTCCAAATGTGTTTTGTACCAAATGAAGAAGTATTAATAGCACACTAAAGCTGTTTTGGAAACACTTTACGTTTGCTTCTCCTTTCACCTGTCTGTAGCTCAGCTCTGTTGTGCAAGAAAAGCATAACTGCAGTGGGTCATCAATCACAGATCTGGTGGTCACTCCTCCCTCAGTCAATCTCCTTTCTGTCTGCTTCCTTGGTCCTAACGAATGTTGTCATTAAACACGAGTGCATTAATGTGGCAGTGCATTCAGGGCATCAAGACAGCAGCTTACAAAGCAGCTCACAATGAGACCCTTAAAATAGTTGTCACTTAAAGGGGACAAAGACTGCTTGAGATGATGCCACAAGTTACATGATAACACTGATTTATTATGAAGTCATAGCATGGCTTCTACAGTGACATTGTTTTTTAGGACTTCTGCCATGCTTTCAGCTGACACCACTGATGCAACAGAACCACATAGAAAAAAAAAACAAACCATAATTGACGGGGTGTCCCGTTTTTCTCTTCTGTTCTACATTAAACATTTTTGATCAGTCACTTCTGGTTGCAGAGGAGCTCTGGGCCCGACAGCGTCTTCTCTCTGAGTTCGACTGCTGTGGTCTGATTGAGGCTGGATGATAACATGCTAAAAATAGGCAGCCAAAGGCAAAGAGGTGGCTGTTCTTTTAGGGGAAATTAAATTTTAGGCCGTGGTGCTGACTGCTGCAGCTTTTGACCAAAAGTGGTCATTGGATTGTTTTTCCCCTGCGGCCTTCTTTCCCCATGCTTCTTCCCTCTGTGGAGTTCATTTTTAGAGATCAGTGACCTAACCTGTTATCCCCACCACAGCTACCACTCATATGCTTAAGAAACCTGAAGAAATAAATCGTGAACAGAAAATATATATGTGTGTGTGTATCCGACAGAAAAAGGGAGAAAATGAGTGGGAGAGCATCAGCAGTGAGTGTGAGGTTAAGATTAGCCTGTGTGTGTGTGAGAGAGTCTGTTTTATCATTGCATGTCCATAGGCAACAATTTGGTCTGTTTTCATTCCCACGCCCTCTTTTGAAGTGTGTGTGAAATGGTTGCCAGACAGCAGCTTTCAGAAACAACATCCTCTGTTTACTGAATTTTTTTTATTTAACCAGAGGGCATAGAATAAAGCAGAGGGATGCTGTGTGGCCTGAGGCAACACCAGGAATACTGGCTGCCTCAGCTGGCTGGATAGCGAGGTGTCAGATGCTTCCATTTCTTTCCACATACACAGACACACACATTGTGCTCATCCAAACCACATACATGGTCATTAAAGCAATGTCGAACTCGTGTCAACATCCATCTAGCATCCGAAACTTTGCATCAGAATGAACGGGCCTTGGAATATGTTTACAAATCCTGTAACAGACAGAAATGTAAAAATACATTTTTCACGGGGGTATGAGTGTGCCAGCTAATTAGAGCAGTGATTAAAAAAACCTTTAGGGGATGAGGTAGTGGATCCCGTTGCAATTAGGGCTGCAAGTAACAATTATTCCTTGTCATCGATAGCTCCGCTGGTTATTTTATTGATTAATGAAACTTCTCTTTTCTTTAGAAAATATTTTTTTAAATGTAGCAATATCCTAAAGCCCAAGGTGACACCTACAAATCGTTTTTTTTTTTCCTGAGCAATCCAAAGCTCAAAAAATATTGACTTTCCTGTCATACAAAACAAAGAAAAGGAGAAAATGGTCCAAACTGAGAGTCTTGCATTTTTTGATTTCTTTATTTTTGCGCAAGTAAATAGTTATCACAAAAAAAGGCATTAATTTACCTGCTCACCTCTAGTTGCAACATGCATTATTGCTTCATGATGTTTTTTTTTGGGTTGACAAAGCATATGTTCTCCACATGTAGTACAATTCGTAAATGTAAATGCAAGAAAAAGGGATTAGAGCAAGGGCAGTAAATAGCACTTTTGAAAAGTAGGAAGCCCACTCTCTGCAGATTTAGGCAAAGTAGTTACATTCAGGACAAAAAAAAGCAAGGGGTGGATATTTTCCACTGTGGGATTCATACAAACCACACTTACTGCATAAAGCACTCAAAGAACACAAACACTGCCAGGCATTATCCAGCTGTGCTAATGCTATAGACTGAACACTGTTGCCCTCTTGTGGTAAAATATCGACACTTGTCTTGGTATTAAAGAAAAAGGATTTAAAAAATAATAATTCAGACAGGATCCTCTGATCTTACCCAAAATGTAGTAATTTGTTCCTGGAGTAATTCCCAGAGACTATACATAGAAATGGACAAAGCAGTCTGGGCCAAAAAAATGAGGCTAATGCAGAAGTGAAAAATTACTCCCGATGGCCACTAGATGCTGGCTCCACAAAAAAAAAACACGTAACAACACAAAAAAATAACTTCAATTCAAAAATTGTCCATTTCAATCCTTAAATAATCAGTTAATATATTTTTGTCTCAAGTCATTCTCATGTCATTAGCTAAAGTCATCTCTTCTTTTTAATGATCTAGTCGTCCATCTGAAAATGGTTTTATCATTAAGTAGATATTAAGCTTCAACAAGAGGAGGATTTAGGGGCATAATTAATTTGATTGACAGGTCTGGTATCCAATGAGACCAACCCTGAACTTGAGCCTCATACACTTTGGTCAGCATCAGACCCGCCTCCTCTCTCCTCCTTTCATATCCAAATATGGTCACTTCTGGCTTCAAAAAACCAACATGGTCACGTTGAAATCCCCAACTCCTGGCTTCAAAATGTGAGTCCATTCTACCATATATACAGTCTGCGTTAACACCCTATCTCTCTTGAAAACATCATAAAGATCTATTCCTAAGTTTTCCTGTAATGTTGTTAACAAACACACCTTCTTGGCAGAGGCAATGACTGACTTTAAGGTTGGTGCAATTTAAAACATAATAAAAAAAATGTAGCTCTTATTTGCTTTCTTGCCAAGAAATAGACGAGAAGATCAATATCGTTCTCTTGTCTGCATTAATTATGTAGCTGGACCAAGGAGGCAGTTAGTTTTGCTTGAAGACTGAAAACAGGAGCCCAGCTTACAGCTCTTTATCAAAAAGCCAAAGGTGTATTTATAATTGTGAATCTAGAGGGAATGACAGGAAGTTAAGAGAGGAAATAAAATCCTTAATTAAGTTTGATTGTGTCAGTGTTCTACCACCTCACTGGAACCAATCAGTTTGCTGCTGGATAAATCATCAGCCACTGATAACATCTGGAAATCTCCTTTTTTCCTTCAATATCTCTTTTCACCACACACCCACTCTCTTACACAACAACGCAAATTCAATTTTCAAAGTGTTTAAAATTGGTGTTTAATGTGAGCATATCCACCGGCACTCTCCGTCATATTAGATGTTGGCTCAGTGAGGGGATTTATCTGTTAAATGGAGATTGATTTTTTAGCTGACACATGGGAATAACCTGCATGAAAGTGATAACCCTGGGCTCTCCATCCATTTAACGGCAACATGAGCCATTTGTTCCTTACTGGGATGTGGAGAGTCAGCCGTGCTTCGCCCCTCCCTGTCTCACACTGTCAGGTTGTGGCTTCGGGCGCTGCGAAATTACCTTAACTGTAGAGTACAGAGGAGACATAAACTATGAGGCTGTTTAACTTTAGCGTGGGGGCTGTTTCTCTCTGTCTGTTTTGCCATCCTCTTCGCTTTTGTTTAGTGGATTTCCTGTTCCATCATGGCTCAGCCTTTCATGCAGTTTCGATTAGTGGTGTTTGTTTATGAGTGGGTTGTGATGGATATGGTTTCTAACTGTGAGGCAGGCGACAAGGGGCCACAAATAACACTAAAGCCAATGGGACGATGACCGTTTGCAGAGGGCCGCGGTCTGTCTCTATGCAGCTCATAGCTTGTCCTTAGTTCACCTTTGCTTTATATTCAGATTGAATGCCGTTTCAGTTTAATCTTCATTATTCATTTCTTGAATTGCGGAGTAGACAGGATTTTTTGAGAGTGATCGTGCAGCGTGATTCTTTCAAAATCGAGGATGTTCTGTACTCGGGGAGAGTGTTGTTTGAGTTTTAGGTATTTTTAACATGTTTATGTTTGCATTTTTGCGTTTTACTCCAGAAGCAGGGGGTGGGTTCAGTCGTTTAGATACCAAGCAGTTTGAATTCCTCATGAGCTCACTCTCACTGGAGAGATGAAAGAAAGACCCGGCATGTGACTAATTGCACTGTTGGCATTACAGGATTAGAGAGTGAAAGCAAATGAAGAGAGAGGGAGAGAGTGGGAAGACCAAGGACACCAACGTGTGCCTGCGTTGTATGAATATTTATGTGTGTGTGTGTGTGTGTGTGTGTGTGTTGCAAGCTTGCAGAAGAAGCTGTTTTCATGGACGTTGATGGTTCAAATTGAGATGAGAAGGGGCAGTTTGGTGTTACGTTCCCCGGGGAGAAGACTTCAGTGTGGGACTGAAATGCCAAGGGCCTATCAGGAACAGACACCTGTTTCATACTCTCAGTGCCCTCAGCAAGTTTGTAAAATAGACTTTACTGGCATTCATTTTGAAGTAAATGACATTCAATAAAGATTTCTAAAAAACTGTAAAGCAGTTATTAGCAGAATTTTTGTTTATTGATAGAGGGACACACGATTGTGTTGTTCTCCTCTGTTCTGTGGAGCTATTGTAGCATCTTTTGGGTTTTAAACTTTACTGTTTTGGTTCACTTATACTGTGCTCATTAATGTGTGTGGGCACTGCAAGCAGCTGACACCAAGCTGGTAAACAAATGTGGAGCATTTAGAATAGGGGTCCCCAACCCTGGTCCTCAAGGGTCCCTATCCTGCATGTTTTAGATGTTTCCCTCTTCCTGATTCAAATGACCAGCTCATCATCAAGCTCTGCAGAAGCCTGCTAATGATCCCGATCATTTGAATCAGGTTTGTTTGAAGAGGGAAACATCTACAACATGCAGGATAGGGGCTCTCGAGGACCAGAGTTGGGCACCACTGATTCAGAAGTTAAAAAGACGGTGTTTCTTTGGAATATAAAGAGTGGTAATACTGACAAAAATTAAATCAAAGTTTGTATGGTCTGACACACTGTGGACATAGTTTTACAGCCAGCTCATTCCCCTCTATTAACTATGACATGACAATGTAGAACAGATTTTCTCCATGATGGTACACTGACTACAGGCAGCCTTAGTTCACCACCAGCCTCAGGCTGAAGCATCAAGAGCTCGGCTTCAGTCAGTAAAGTGTCCTTGAGTAAGACTGAATTCTTGGCAGCTCCAGCAGTTTACTCTGTGCTTTAACTGTGCAAGACTAAAAAAAGAGGAATTCAGCTGATGAGAATTCATAATATTGCATATTATTACCGTTACCCTCTATTCTGTCCTTTGTGGCGAAAGCTGACACTCAACATTTCAGCCCTTCCTTGAAGTCAAGTGAAGCAGAAAGCAGAGAGCACATGAGAGGTCATGTTCTGTTGGAAAATACTTTTGCAGCAGAGAAGAGACCAAAGAGCTGCAGAGCTCTGCCGAAAAGTCTTCTGACCTTTTAGTAATTTGTCCCGAGTGGTGAGGTTTGCTTTTTCTAGAAGTGAGAGGACTGTCAGTGCAGTGGATTCAAGGAGTGAAACACAGCAAATAAATGCATGAATGGGGCTATTGCCTGTGAGGCAATCCAAATGTTTAGCCCCGGAGTAAACATCTGTAATCTCGTCTTTTCCACCGTCATCCTTTTCCATAAAATAAATGTGAGGCTTGTTCAGAAATCCTCCAACTATAATAAAACAATTTTTTGCCTCGGTGTGTCTCTGTGTGCATGTTAAAACCTTCTCCTCTGTTTAAAAGATAAGAGCATTTAGTGAGTTAATAGGAACATGTAGCTCTCAGGTTTTATAGGTGTTTGTGTGACAGGATTGTGAGCGTGTTTGCCAACAGCATGTAGCACCAGATAAGAGTGCCTTCAGTGTGTCGTCCTCCCCTGCTGGCACTGACTGCTCAATAATTTAACACCCTCTCTGTCAAACACTTCTGCTGAAACCCCCCTTGACTAAATATACACCCTCCTCCGAGTAGAAGGAAGCCACAAGGTCATTGTTTGCGCACACATCACTTCAAATTGTGTGTGTGGAGTTTTTGTGGGAGGAGGTCTTGTCTCGAAAGTTGATTGTGGAGTTTGAGCTTCGTGGTGTTTAGCTTCTCTTTTGTCCTCCTCCACTTTACCCACCCTTCTCCCAGCGGGACTAGTCTGAGCTGACATGTTGCTGAAGGGTGGGATTGGTAATGGAGCTGTTGTGTTTTGGTTGCCAGTCCTCCCCCTTTGTCACCCTCCGTCACCCTGTTTTCTCTCTCACCCCTCCCGTCCTCCTCCCCTGGTCACCTCCTCCTCTTTCTTTGGCAGTGAATGAATAGGGCACAAAATCTCCATCTTCAAGGCCATGTCAACCTGCTGTCTTCCCCATTATAACATCCCCCCCGACCCCACAGAGTGCACACACTGCCCCGGCTGCCTCCCGTGCTCAGTGGCTCGGTGTGGTGCACGAACATACTACCTACCCCATGTGATGTTTTCCCTAGTTTAAATGCCAGGCATGCTGATTCGTTGGAAGTGTACGTTTTTAAAATCTAGTTTGAGATTTGCGGAGCTATGAGCGTGGCTCTGAATGCATAACGCTCTGCTACTGGGTACTATATCTGTCCCGACAAAGCAATGCTATTAGACTGTATAGTCATACGTGTGGTTTTTGGGTCTATAGCTGATTAACAGTCACTAAATCTAAATCACATGGCTGGAATTGACTCGGCTGCTCGGTCTAATCTACACTTTGTTTTGAAAGGGCAGCATTCTTCACATAGATGGCAGTTATATAAAATGCTGAAATGAAAGAATGCTTGTGTAGCATCGTCTACAAATTAGACTCCAACTCGAGGAGTCTGTACGTGAGCGCCAGTGCTCCACAATTGTTTGTTTGTCTGTGTGTGATTGAGAAAATAGATGAGTCAGTTGGAGTTTGCCTGCTCGCTGTCTTGGCAGTGAAGGACGGCGGGAGAAGAATGTTGGCTGAGAGAAGGTAGCAAGTCGCAGCTGTTCAGAGTTAGTGACATTGGTGCGATTGTGAGACCCTGCCATGAGTTTTGTATTGCTCACAGTTGTGGGTCCTCTTCTCTTTGCACTGGCCAGATGGACTTTGGGTAGTGTGGGCAGGGCAGGTGCATCCTGGTCAAAGCAAACAGGCCTCCTGGGTGTGTTTGTCTGCCACTGTGTCTTAAGTTGGGTGAGCCAGCTTTAGATCACTCTTAAGTTACTAAGGCCTCTCAGAATAGAACATTTCATGGTTTCTTTTTTTAATTTCAGGATAGGATTTCTGTTATAAATGAATTTGAATGAATATTTCTACCCACATGATGGTGTGTCTATATTTAAAATTACCACGCCGAAGCCAGTCTGTTGCACACATGTGCTGCACAGCTTTTTCAGACATGGATCCATCCAGACAGCAGGAATGCAGCAGATATGAATGTTTGATATTTACACATGGTTCCTATTCACAGGAAGAACTGTGAGCTACAAACCTTCAGCTAAACTCTGCGGTGAGCCAATCCTGAGCCAGGTTGTCTGTAATTTACGCTGTATCAAAGGCTCACGGGATAAGAGAAACAGAATGTCATTAATTTGTGCTTGTGATTAAAATGAGGAGGCAGAGGGATCTTATGCTTGTATAGAGTGTGTGCCTGTGTGAGTGTGTGTGATCTGCATGGATTCTTAGGCAGAGTATGTGTGATTATTTGAATATCAGGGTCTTCCTGGATCTCTGCCATGTACTGTTGATTATGGCCCTATGAGATTTACAACGCTAAGAGAATTTTTTCACTTACTTAGGAGGGTAGTGCAGGGGCAGCTTAACACTGGTGAGGCCTTTTAGTGAACCATCTGCCGTACAAGGTTGAGAAAGCGGATGAGGTTGAAGAATGAACCAGACAGAATCAACAAACAGCAAAGAACCAGACTGAGAGTTATTTGTGAACGGTTTGAAAATCAAGCCCACATGTTCATCAGAGGAACTGCAATAAATAAACGTAATCGTCCAATGGGATTTCAAGTTGATTCCAAGCTGGATTTGTCTGACCTTTTTGTTTGTAATCCTAAAGCATGTCAACAGTAGCTAGAGGCCACAACCAAGTGTAAAGCCCACACTTAGACATGGATACAGCAGCTATCTGCTGACTGCCAGAGCTTTATGTTAAAGGCCTCTGTATTGTTGGCCTCATGCAGAAAATCAGAAATACCTTGTTGACATGCTCTGACCCTTGTTACATAAGTAAGTGGGATTTTTTTTCTGTGCGTGTGTGTGTGTGTGTGTGTGTGTGTGGCAATAGGCATTTGCACTTGAAAAGCTTTAGCTGGCGAGCTACCGTAAAGCCTCAAATATGGGTAGAGGCCTTTAACTACAAGGTAACAGCCTCTATTTGAATCTACTTGTTTTAGGAGCAGGCTTTTCCTTTTTAAAACACCCTCTGTTTGATAGGTTTGATTACTTATTTTTCAGTATGGAGCTTTGTTTTGATGCTTTAATCGGGGTCGGTAACAGAGAGCATCAAACATAGAAATGGACAAAGCAACCAGGTCTCAAAAATGAGGCCAATACAGAAGTGGACAAAGGTATAATACTTCAGACAGCCAGTAGCCACTATAAAAAAACAGCTCCGGCTCCAGTTGATTTATTCCAAAAGCGTTATCAATCATGAATTACACAGTTAGTATATTTTTATTTATTAGTGTTCTAGTTGTACATCTGAGGGGAGAAAATCATCATTAAGTAGGTATTATGCTTCAAAAAGTGGAAGATTTGGGGGCGTGGTTAAATTGATTGACAGGTCTGTTCTCAAATGAAATCAGATTTGAACTTGAGCCTTGAGTCTCAATTCTACAGCATCCTCGGGGTCAGACCCGCCTCCTCACTCCTCCGTTCATATCCAAATATGGTCACTTCTGGGTGCACACAACCAGTGTTGCAACTTTGTGAAATATAATTGGACAGAAACCCTTCAAATCTTAAGCAGATTTTTAGTTGAAATATTTGCAGGTCCATCAGGTTTTTATTTATTTTTATCAATTATTACCCCAGTCATCATTAGAGCTTGTAATTGAATGCTGGCTTTATTTGAGATATACCTTACCCAGTTTAAAATGATCATTGTAATGCATCTACATTTGTACCAGTATTTTTTTCTAATGTAAAAATAAAAAAAACACCATTACAAGATGAATTATCATACATAAAATTTTTAACAACCCTTCTTTAGATGTAGAACAAGTGCAAATGTTTGATTCCAGTAGTATACATCTAACAAAATACCATGTGGCAGTTAGAGAGGGAATCCTTTTTAATGAAGGAAGTCCAGAACCTGGACTTCATTCATTGAATTTACTGTTTTGCTGGCAAACTGACTCAGTTAATTATTAAATTATCAAAGTACCCTTTTAAACAAGAAGTTTAGCTCCTTCCAATACTTGTGAAACACTTGATACTGTCTTGGCCTTGACGTCCATTTAGGCTTTTCTAATATTGCCTTGGCAGGGTATTGCATTAAAAGAGTGCTACTGGAATAATAAATATAAACTGTGGTGATGTGATAGCTTCAAAATTTGTCACCAAGTATTAATTTAATTGTGTGTTTTTCTCTGCATGCACTTGGTTATTGATAAATCGTGATTTTTAATACTTTTTGGAAAGCATCGTTTTTTTCCTTTTAGTCCCTAAAACTTTTGCACAGTACTGTGTGTGTGTGTTTGTGTTTGTGTGTATATCAGATCCAAAGTATTGGTAAATGGGTCTCGGTTGAAGGAGCTTTGCAGCATGTGTGTATCAAGGTTCACAGGCTGGTGATGGCTTTGGATGGATGGGAAGTTTAGAGGCAGATAAGCGGGGTTGGTAATTGATTAGTGTGGTGCAGAGGAAGCTTACGGCAGTGTGAGCTAATGCTAACAGCTCAAGGCTCATACAATCCCTGCTCTCTTCCTGAGAGCGGCTCTAAGCTGAGGCTATAAGGAGTAGAAGAGACAGCGGGGCAGGTTAGATTTACACTAATCCCACTGGAGAGATTGGGACTAAATTCTCTCCATGGATTTGGATTCTTCTTTCCATCATCCCTCTCCCATCATCTGTATGTTTTGATCCCTCTTTACCTTTCTCTCTATGAAGATTTTTAGATATTTTTAGATCTTCCAATAACTGTAGTCCGTGTGTTTACATATCCAATACCTGCATGTGTTTGTTAACCCAGAGAAGTCTGTACGTTGCCCTCTTCCTGCGTTGATTTAATGAGCTTATCCAGCAGCAGAGCTGGCAGCTAAACTAGTGCTGCTCTGAGGAGGAGGGATGCTTTATTGAGGGTGAGAGGAGAGGAAAATGATGGCATGGATGAGAAGTGCCCTTAGTCAGAGAAGGAGAGAGGAGGACAGAGTGGGAGAGAGATGCTGAGATGAGAGGGACTGACAAAGCAGCTGAGAAATAAAAATGCTACTGGCTTAGAGAAGTATAAGTGGAGATAGTGGAAGAGTGAGCTTAAAGCTGCTGTTTGGAGGTGGAGAAAAGGCGGGCAAGAAGTTATTTCTTTCAGACCAGATGAGGATGAGAACGGATGGATGCTGGAAGGCAGCGCCTTGCTCACAGCCTGGAGATTTTTCAGGGGTGCAACACAACTCCAGTTTGTCAGAAAGCGCCACGTTTGTGTGGATTCAGACTCTTAAAGAATCTGTGTGAAGCTGACAGATAGAGGCTAAATGTAGTGTAACTGGACGACAAGCTGCGATTGTGTCACGAGTGAAGCTTTATCATCTTTTGATCATCAGTCTGCCAGACTGAAGGCCACGGCACCATGGGGTAGCTCCTCCCCTGAGAAAGCATGGCATACTTTTCCACCTCTTTGGTCTGTTTTTCATCTTCTCTCTCACACTTGCTCTCTGTCTCTGTTGACCTTTTCGTACAGAAACTGTCTCTCTTTCCCCCCCACACCCCCCACCCCCACGCCTCATTTCTTTCTTTCTTTCTTCCTCCTTTCCTTCCGCCTTACCTACTCATCTCTTCTTTCTTTATGATGCCCTCATGATCTCTCTTGTCCTCAGAAATCAAAGTCTGTCATTCACCCCCAGTGTCTTCAGGTTAGTTCTGTCAAGGGAGTGGAAATGGAAGAGTGTGTGTGTGTGTGTGTGTGTGTGTGTGTGTGTCTGTGTGTGTGTGTCTGTGTGTGTGTGTGTGTCTGTGTGTCTGTGTGAAGGACACAGATTCAGACCTGATCCTACACAGGATTTAAGAAATATTATAGGTGATGCTTGTTTAATCCCTCACTGTGTGCTGAGATGTTTAATGTGCCAAAGCACATATTTCTCTTCTCACCAGTGGCATCTCGATCTGTCCTTCCCCTATTTCGTTTTTCATGTCTTCTCTGACCTTTTGCTCCATTATCTTATGTATTTCCCTCCACCTCGCTATATCTGTTTCCCCCTTCTCCTTTTTCTCCTCTTCGTCCTCCTCCCACCCCACCCCACTCACCCCTCCTCACAGAGTCACCTTATCTCTCTGCAGTCTGTCTGACTTATTTATCACTGCTCTGAAATATTAAAGAGTCTGCTGCCTCCGGTCCTCAGGGAAGTCCACAACTTTTTACTTACGACACATGCATGTGCATACACATACGCACAATAATGTAACTCGTAGCGTCTTCTTGTGAAGATGACACACACTCTGCAGCACTGCACTCAACTCACGTCTCGGCGTTTTAGAAACCAACAGACTGCAGACAAGGTCTCGACAAACTCTGCTCCTTTGGGACCCTGTGGATACATGTACGCTGTCAGAAAGACTTTTGGCGTGTGTGATTTAGAGACTGCCTGAGAGCGGTGCACATGCCAATTCCAGGACACCAATTAACACGAGTTGATCTCGCAGAACAAGAAAGTCCTGACTCCTGACTGTCGGTGGCTCTGTGGAAACTAAAGACTATTTCCAAGGAGCTGGGGAAAGCCCCAACTTCACTCAGTCAGTATACTCTGATTCTCAGAAAGTAAAGGTGTCGGTAATCTCAGGCTGAACTGCTTCATGGAGCTAAACAATGGATGAAATGGATCAAACCCACTTCCTGCACACCTCTCTGATGTAGAATTTAAAGTGACAATTGGCAGGTGTGTGAAGGTGAGAAACCATGCTTCTCACTTTAGCTCCCTTTTTTAAAATTACTTAACTTGACTAAAAAATGTGTAACACTATGAATATCTCACAGGAAATACAGCCTGGAGGCATGTTATCTCCATGCTTTCCCTGAAGCATTTTTTTTTCATGCAGGACTTTGCATCTATTTAAAAAAAAAATTTTCTGATAGGATATGATGAAGTGTTACAGTCTCAAGAAAATTACATTTAGTAATAAATATCCACAAAGTTCACACACTTAGAAAGAAATGGTGCAGATTTTTTTTCCTTAATATGAGTCACAGTTTAAAAACATATTCCTACTTGTCAAACTTCCCTGGCTGTCAACATTCTCCAGAGTGACAGAAGACTTTTTACAGCTCGTTTGGCTCATTGTAAAATATTTTTGCTGCAGTAAATTTACTGTAACTGTGTTTGCAGGATTCTACAGACACCACACTTGTGGTGACTGACACTTGCTAACCATGTTATTGTGTAACATTCAACTTACTGGGGAAGATGTTGCAGAATCCTATAAATCACTGCTGTTGAAATGCCTGGTTAATGTCACAGTTGCTACATGTGTGTTTAAGTGCACACAAGCAGCCTGATGGATGCGCGTGGTCTTTACACAAACACATACACAGAGAAGGATGAAGGCTGGTTTCTATTCTGAGCAGGCGATCCCTTGGGGGTGCACAGTGGTGTCTTAGGCTGGAAATGGTGAGCAGGCCAGAGTGGAGTGGGTCTGCTCCATGATGGAGCTGCACCTGCTGTGGAAACTGGGCTGTCGTGAAAACCAGTGGCCTGACGCCTGCTGGCTTTGTCACAGCACCCACAGACCTCCTCTCACCAGGCATGACAACAAATGTACAAGCTGTCAAGAGCTTGCAAACCAAAAGTGTGCAAAAATGATTAGGAGTGTTTTTAATCCAAAATTATTCCCTACGTGGGCAAGCTTATTCAGCATATAAGCATCAAGTTGAATTATTAGCTGGGCCGTACTGAGAGCAGAGCTGTTGGATGCTTTCCATGTGAAGCTTATTGAGTGTGGCCTCCCTGAGTGCCCACAGTATAGTTTTGAGCTGTAATGGGCAACCTTTAGATTGTTTTGGAAAGTGGGCACTGGGTTTGGTGTTTGGCTACACATCCTGTCCTCATTATGTTGTATGGGAACTTGGCTGTGCTGAAGTTTGCAGCCATGATGGAGCAGCTTGTGTCATCGTCACAACCTTCATCATTTGTCATTATTCTGTTTACCACTTAAATCAGTTTGACCTGAGGAAATAAGTCACATTTAAGCCATAAATAAAGGAAAATCTGAGCATCAGTGGGGCCATTGAGCCCATGAGGATTTGGTTGTGTTGCTTCCAGACTGTAACCGATTGAGTCAGTACCTAGTTTTCTTTTGCAGATTGAAGACTAGAGTTAGAAGACTCAGTGATCCTGGATCAGATTTTTTATTTCTCACAGACATCCGTTACTCTCCGCCGGTATCTCCTGTGGCAGCGTGTGGGAGGGGATGGCTTGGTCTCCCACAAGCCTGTCATACAGACTGATGTGATGCAGGATCTACCTCTGCCTCTGTCCTTGTATCTGCCATGACTCACACGCTGAAAGTAGCTACTTGTCTTTAGTTTACTCTTACTTCTCTCCCTCTGGATTGTCCCTGTGTGTATATATAGCGTCACCATGCAAAGTCTCATCCTGATATGCACTTAACAGGCCTCATATCCAGAGTGCATTGAATGGAGTCGATGTTCTGATTCATCGAGGTTTATACTCTCAATGTGATGCACACAAAAAGCCTTTATTATGTCAGAAAGCTTTATGAGAGCAGCGGCAGCAGCAGCAGATGGACTAGATGAGTATTGATTTTTATGAATGTCTGTATGTTTATCAGCGAGTGCAGTTTGTTTTGCTTTGTGACACACTCACACACACAAACAGGCGTTGCATTGATCGCTGTGTGTTTTTTCTTCTCTCTGATGAATGGGAGTGCAGAGTTGGGGAGATGCCAGGAAGCCCGTGTTTGGACTGGAAAAGGAAAGTCAAATTTTCAGCATTGCACATCACTGAATTATAAGAGACAGATGTTTGGATTGGTGATTTTGGGCAACCTTGGGATGAACTATCTATACCTGCACTCATGTATTTATGGCTGTGT
>OOFC01037439.1:0-13786 GCA_900323345.1 Pseudochromis fuscus
AAAAGAAAGTTTCTCGGGATTGCGACTTAGTTTCTCGGGATCCCGTGTTAATAAGTCGGGATCCCGAGTTTGTTAAAGTCGGGATCCTGTGAAAGTGTTTTGTTAGCAATGCTGCTATGCTAATAATTTGTTTACTTCCGGTACTCAATAACGTCTGCAAGTTCAGAGTACTCTTTACGACGCGACAATCCTTTCATATGCAGAATCCTCTTCAAATGTCTCTTGCTGATACAATATCCATGTCTGTTCAGAAGTGATGTTATGTCCTCATATGATAATCCACTCTCAAAATAAAACTCTATAAAACTTTCCCATCTTTTCCACTGTGCGACCTCCGTTTTGAACTGACCCGGAAGTACCGGAAGTAAACAAATTATTAGCATAGCAGCATTGCTAACAAAACACTTTCACGGAATTCCAAGAAAGTATCACGGGATCCCGAGAAACTAAGTCGAAATCCCAAGAAAATTTCTCGGGATTTTTTTTTTTTTTCTCTCTCCCTTTTTTCTCTCTCTCGAATGTCCCCTAGGGGGCTCTGTAGACGTTATACCTTAAACAAGCGTATTGACGTGTCAAGAGCCAATGGCAAAAGTTAAGTTGATGAGAATCCGGTCAATCCTTTCAAAATAAAATGTCTTTCAGGATCTAATAATCAATGCAACGGAAGTTATATTTTTATTTATTCTTTCTGTGCGGCCCGGTAACAACTGCCCCACGGACCGGTACCGGTCCCCAGCCCGGTGGTTGGGGACCACTGCCTTACTGTGTTGATTTAGTTTTGAGTGTTGCCATGAGCTATAACTTCTTTATCCATAGTACGACGAGGAAATTCATGTACATGGTTGACCCAGAGGGTGAAAGATGGCGGTGAAGGAGCTCCAAGAGTAGAGGGAGAAGGGGGTGGTGGAGAGTAGCAGTAAATATATGTGTAAATATATATAAATGTTTCCTTTTAAAAAGCCACTTAAGAACTCCAACCCTTTAAATAAGGCCAGGAATAATCTGTTTCCTTCGTTGCGGTAGATCCAGCAGGGATTTGCAGAAACATTCGGCAGTGACACAGATCTACATAATCATTTTAAGTTTCTACCCGCTCCTTCCAATGATTCTCCTGCTGTCACTTTAGATACCGCTAAAACTGATTTGGGCTCCCTAATCTCCCAGTATTTCTTAGACTTTAAAAATCTCTAATATTATAAGGAGATTATTTCATTTATAATTGATTGAGTGCATTTGCTGGAGTGCCACTTCAAAGTTGCTGAATTAAAGATGCGTTTAAGAAGCCTGGTGCCGGGCGTTGTGAGTCGCCGGGTGGGGTGGGAGGTTGTGTTGGGGAAGAGGATGGCGGATGGGGGTGGGTTTGGGAATGGCGGCGGGGGGAGGCTTGTGTCTTCTCGGAGGGGGCTGATCCGTGGAGATTTCTTAAAACGGGCTCTTGCAAAGGAGGCATGAGAGGACACTAGCCGGTGGCAGCCAACCAGCAGCGGCGAGGATCCGTGTCTGTGTTGGTAAGAGGTGGCCCTCGTTACATTTACTTCCTCAGAGATACTGCGTCAAGCCCTGTCCATCCTCCGAGTTCGTCTAAGAACACATCAAGAGGATGATTCCCAGGTGAAGTCCGCTCTACCTGTAAGAGACTTTACCCAAATATCTCCCTTTTCCCCTCCAGTGAAACCACTCTGGGAAAAAAACCCTACGCTCTTCAAAAGCCCCCTTTTTTAAGCTCTATCTTTGGATTCCCCTAAAATCTTCACAGGCCAGCTGCTGAAATATGAAGCCACCCTGATTCCCCCATCTGCCCCTTTTTTCCAAACTGGCTCTCACCTCCTCATTGGCTTACCAATACCTGCAGCTCCTCCTCCTCCCGTTGGACCACTTTGAGGGTCTTCATTAACGTTGGGAGAGAGATAGAGCGTCTTTAAAGAAAATCCCCCCCGGCCCGAAAGAACAGGGAGAAGATATGGCCTATTGGAGAGCTCAGGTCTATTGGAGTGCTTAGTTCTGACTAAATGAATCTTGACAGTGAGGAGGATGCTCTCCTCCTGCCCAGTATTGTACCATCCGACTATATGCCCCCCCCCCAACCCTCTACGTCAAGCTGCCTTAGATGCTCTGACTCCCTCCACCACCATCACCACCACTACCGCCACCGCCACGGCCCAACCAGATCATAATCCTCTTAACGCTCCGCCTTATTAACCACTCATCTAAATGACATGAAAGCAACCGGCTGGAGAGGGGAGAGCGGGGGGGAAAAAAGTAAATTATTTCCCCTGGAATAAAGTCCTGGCCCTTTCACCATACACTACTTTGTATTTCACATTTGATTATGTGACAAGTGTATCTAAGTCTGCTTGGGGCTCAAGAGAAATGTATTTCAGAGCCCATCAAGCACAGCAAATTTAAAAGAGCGTCCAACGTGCCTTGTGATTGTACACACACACACACACACACACACTCACACACACACACAGTAAATTGAATTCCAATTAAGACGATTGCGCAGATGATGAATAAATGGATGATCCATTTGGCTCACTTTTTCAATTGCAGGAGCTGTGATCCCTCTTACCCCCCGAGGAATCCACTCATTAGGGTCCAATTGTGAATTAAGAAATCATTTTCCCTTTACCTCCATTTGCCCTCACGCCCTTCATCACCACCCCGCCTGTACAACCTGGTGAACCTTTGTAATACTCAATACCACCACCTGTAAATTAATTCTCGCTGCAACCATTTGACCCAGTTTTGGCTCCAGAGGTAATAGAGGTTTGTCCCTCGGTGTATTTGCAGACCGAGGCTTATGCAGGACTAACACAGGGAAAATGACTTGTACTCAGAGAGTTGGTTACACACACACACACACACACACACACACACACACACACACACACACGAGTGCTAGGTGTTAAACAAGTGTGAAGGAGTTTGAAACTGACATGGCTGTGAGAGTCACTCCAGATGTCGAGGTTTCCTGATACTAAGAGGAATATTATAACTAATATATAAAAGAAAAGGAAGGACAAATGTTCATATTTCTCTTCACACATGTTCTTCAGGACAGTTGTCATCTTTATATTTATACAGATTGATCAACATGCATGAATTTGTAGCTGCTTCAGTCAATATTTTTTATGTATTCAATGGATTGAGTGTTGCTCATAATTAGAGATTCCTTTTCATCTGTTTTGGGGTTTTTCTGACTTTTTCAACTCATTGTGTAGATTTTCAGACACACAACTTCACACCATTAATCATAGACTGTATTCAGAAAAGGACAAAGCAAAACAAAAAAAGTGCAAAAAAGGTGTAATACCTCTAACGGCCACTAGAAGCTGGCTCCAACTGACTTAACTTTGAAACTGGTAATGGTAAATGGTGAATGGAGTACATTTATATAGCGCTTTCATGACCTAAGCTAGGTCCCAAAGTGCTTTACAAGGCAGCTAATTCAGCCATTCACACACTCACACAGCAGTGGCTATAGCCACCATTGGGGCTTAGGGTTCAGTGTGTTGCCCAAGGACACTTCAACATGTGGACAGGAGGAGCCGGGGATCGAACCATGACCTAAAGATTCACAGGCTCTATCACCTGAGCCACAGCCGCCCTAATTTTCAATCTTGAAATATTCAGTCAATACATTTTTCTCGTTCTGATGTCATTAGCTAAATTCAGCTCTTCTTCTATTCTGACCTGATGGTCCATTTGAAGATCATTTCATTATTAAGTAGATATTCGATCGAGTCTCAAACACATTGGGCAGCAGCCTCGGGTTCAAGTATCGCACCCGCCTCCTCACTCCTACCGTTATTCCCAAATATGGTCACTTCTGGCTCCAAACAACCAGCACTAGTGATGATAAAATGCTAAACTCCATACTCGTCTCACTACTCTATTTGCTAGTGTTGGTGCCTCACACACAGACTGTATCATCTCTTTCACACTCTCCAACATCTGGACTTTTTACTACATTTGCCACAGCTTGTTATATTTCACTGAACTCTTTGTTTATCTCAGTTTGGTTTAATTACAAATGCAACGAGTGTCTTCATGTGTTTGATGTTCCAGATCTGAAAGAGGGATCAAAACAATTATTCTAAATTTGTAAAAAAAATACAAAATCACTACAAAAATCCCCTCTGGTGTTAAAAGCAACCTGCCTCGTCTCTGTGGTCGAACAGCTGTCCATGTTTTAAATTCCTCATACACGTCCACTCTCTGCTAAGCCAGTGTGTGGACTGTATTATCACAGCTGTGACAGAATCTCACACCATGACCATAAGTGACACCGCTGGGTCCAAGTCTGGATCACGGTGCTGTTCTCAAGTCCGTGTTTAGCCGGACTGAACATTCTCATCATGTCACCAATAAATGAGCAATGAATGATAGATTTTATTGATATCGTCTCGGCCTGAAGTTGTAGAAAAAACTCACATCGGAGTTTGATGTATAAAAAAAGTGCAACTCACAAAAGAGTCCACAGGGAATAAACACGTTGAAATAAATAATGTACATCAGACAGGAAAGTGATTTAACAGGCTGTTCTCCTCACATTTTCCCTCCTTTCTCTGCTGGTATCACTTTCAGCATGAAATACAGCGCTGGTCTGTGTTTGGACCTGCTGAGATAAAATGGAGCTGAAATTTGCCTTTCCATTTACTCTCCTAAGTGAACACCATACTCCTGTTAAGTTGACTAAAGACACCATGTCCAGGGCTTTGTAAGGTCTGTTTGGTTTCCCCACATCTTGTTTTCTTGTGGCTCCTCAGCGGTCTAAGTCCTTTTCAGGGAGTTTATGAGGACCCGCCTCGTGCAGGGAGAAAGCTCTGGCTGTGTTTGCTTTGGGAATAGTCTCCTGACAGGGTGCTAAAGGAGCATGTTAGAGCACGGGTCCCAAAGTGTTTGGGTAAAGAGAGCTGCTACCTCTTGCCACTGAGGAATCCGCCCTTCTGCGGTAATCTGTCACACTTCCCTCCAAATAAAATGGCTCAGAGATTTTCACACAAGTCTGTCAGGGTTAATATTTACTCCTGCCCTTTGGTCAAGAGGGAGAGAGAAAGTGAGGGGGAGTCGGGGGTTTTAAAACAGGGAGGGACCTGAGTGTCTTTACAGCGAGCAAGATGGTTTATGTTGATAACATGAACCGAATGTGCAGCCAGGAAAATATTAAAGGACATTTTTAAAAAGTTATATATATTATTGTTGCATAAATAGTTGTTGATTTTGATCTTTTTTCTTGCAAACACCACACCCAACACACTCATGCAATATTCATTATTCTCCATGATATCCCATAAATACTGTGCAATATACTGTTAAATTATTATTAGCAATTTCATTACAGTTACAGTCCTGAGTCAAAGTTTTCCACCTGATGTGATAATAAACATCTTGAAATCCTGCAATCTTGAAATATTAAATCTGAAGCTTGGACCATGTGACAATTAGTTTAACATTCAAATGTAGCAAAATCTACCTCCCACCAGCTTTAAAGTTCACTCATTAACATGTTGTATATCTTTTATTTAACTAATAGCTACAAAAACAATCTATGTGCCAATTTATGTCTCCATGGAGTCTGCACCGGTTGCCAGGCAACCTCTCAGTAATAACAAGACTCCAGGAAGTTACTGGTCCTGGTCAAGAAACAATCATGTGCCATGAAAGCACAAACTGTGACGTTCACAATAATGCAGGAAGTGAAAGGTGGATCCTGTTGTTATTGAACAGAGAGAAAGTTTTGTTTTTTATTTTTGCTGAGCTCAGCAAACTGTCACCTGAATCTAGTTTTATATTTAAAGGACAAATATGACAGTGGTACTGTCCTCATCAAACTCTCCAGTGACTGTTACTGGTGTCGTTTTTACAAATACATTTTCAGTGTACGACTGTTCTCTTCAAGTGGAGAGATGTGTCTGTTTTTCACAAAGATAAGCATAAAATTCCCCCCTGTCAGTTCCTGTCTGTTTTCCTGTGTCTGTCTGTCACAGCCTGTCAAACACGTGTGGCGGTGGATGAATTGGGGGAGGCGCTGCAGGAGAGTACAGGAGGGAAGGAGCAAGTGGGGCGGAGGGGAGAAGGCAGGGGGGATTTAGCGTGGCCTGTCGGAGGGCTAATTCCTGTGCTGGCGTTGGAGCTCCTCAGCTCCGCTGTGGCTCAGATATTCAGATTTGGGCTGGGCTGCCATGTGGGCTCGGAGATACTCTGCAGCCGGCTCCTCCCCCGCTCTATTCAGGGCCCGCGAGGAGCCTTGGGATGGCGTTAAAAAAGAAGATTAAGTTTCCTCCAGAGAGCAAAGCTCCTTAAGGGGGTATCTGTGTGCCTCTCAGCCGCCTGGTCAGTGAAGGATGCGCGAGGGGGGCCTCGCCATGAACTCCGCTAAAACAGCGGAGGGTGGGGGGCGGGGTGACACACAGGAGGTGGGGGTGACGAGGCTGACCTGACTCCCACCCCATGGCTGGCTCTACCCTGACCCTGAATACCAGCTCAAGTGTTGATATGAAATCAGATTCACAGCTTTGGGCGGTAGCAGAAAGAATCCCCTGATAAATGATGGTATCACCTTACAGGATTTAGTTTTTGTTTGTCTGAGTTCTACGACCATATAATGTCATTTGAGAGTGTATCTCAGGGGTTTTGTGAGCATGACCATGCATATGTGCTTTTGAGAGTGTGGGGGAGATACAGTATGTCTGTGTGCCAGGGCCAGTGTCATTTTCAGCTCTTAAAATTAGTTTCCAACGTGCAGCAGAGATTGGATTTGGATTATTTTCTCATGTCCACCGTGGAGATGAAAACACACACACACAGACCGGGGACAGTGTACAGAGACATACAGAGACATACTGGAAACTGTCCTTTGTCGAGGAATTTATCTTTAAAAATGTCCTGAAAAGTGTCAATCACAGGTTCAGATGAGGTCAAAAGCGCTCAGGCGTCGACTCGACTGCTGATACTCTATCATTAAGTAGCCATTGAAAAGCCACATTTATAAGTAAATTCAAATTTGGAAGAGAAAGAAATCTACCCTTCAAAAGGCTTTAGTTCATTTCTTTGAATCTTAAAGAAATGTAAAAGTAGAGAGCAGAAAAAAAACCCTTACACATTCCTTTGGTTGATTAGCAATACTGATGACAGGGTTGAATAAGAGGGAAGAAAAAAAAAAATCTAATGACTTTTTCAGCTTTGTGGTGAGGCTGAAAAAGCCTTATCTGCTCTATTCAGCTCTCTCTCCTGGGAAGCGAGGATCACTGTGCTGTGGGACTGTCAGGTCCTGCCAATAGCCGTAATGGGCCCTAATTCCACATTAATGCAGTCTAAATGAAGTGTCACAGGAAGATTGATCTGCTGAGGGCGTTGCCTTGATGAAGGTTGTTCTAGCGAGCGGGCGCCTCGGTGGACACCTGGTTACTCTGTGCAGCGCCCCGGGGGCCTCATCTGAAGCCTGCAGAGCAACCTGTCATGTGTGAGTGCACATTTAAAAAGTCTTAAACATATTTAAAAATCTTTAACTGAGTCCGAATGAAAGAGTAACGCTTCTTGATTCCTTGAATAAATGCAGATGAGCCGTCCTGTCGCCAGTGTTTTGAAGATCGTCTAATATTTGCTCAGCTCCTTTTCATGAAGGTACATTTTCCTCGTCATGTTCTGTTGTCTGACAGGTGCATATAGGCCGGATAATGCTGCCAGTGGGAGACTTTGCAGGGAGCTTAAATACAACCAGTCCTCCTACTGTACATATCTAAAACCCCATTTTACTCCTTTCCATTAATAATTCTTGTCCATAGAAATGGATTTTTACTCACTGTCACATTTAAACTGCTACTTTTCCTGTATGTAGAGTATTAGGCTAATCATGCCGTAATTCTAGGTCCTCCATGCTTGTCAGAAATATATATTCAGTCAGGCAGCCACTTCAGACAAGAAGTTTTTTTTATTAATGTTTACAGTGGAGGTCCAAGTCAGGTGGAATAACTCATGCTGCTGTTTATTGCAATATTATTTGGAGCCACAAGTGACCATATTTGGATATAAAGGGAGGAGTGAGGAACCCGAGGACACTTCCTAATATGTCGCCAATCACACCAGACTAAAACTGGAGTCTCATTGGAGCCCAGGCCTGTCAATCAAACTAACCACGCCCCTAAATTTCCTCTTTTTGATGATGAAATGATTTTCAGATGGACCAACACATCACTGGGAAGAAGAGCTGACTTAAGCTTCTGACATCATGACTTGAAAAAATGATGACTTGTTATTGACAGAAGTTGTGCAGTATCTGAAGTGCAGTATCTAGTGGTCATTGGTGGTATTGCACTTTTTAAACATCCACATTGGCCTAATTTTTGACACCCAGTTGTTTTCTATAGAAGCCCTAAAAGGACGTGGTTAACGAGATTTTTATTTTCTCAGTTTTCCTGTGATAACAAGATAATTTCAGTGGTTATCTCAAGACATCAAGTTATTTTTCAAGTTATTTTTCTCGAACTTTATTTTCTCGAACTTAATTTTCACGAACTTTCACAAACTTTATTTTCACGAACTTTATTTTCAAGAAAATAAAGTTTTTTGTTTTTTTTTTCAAAGATTATATCTCGATATCTTGAGAAAACGACCTTTGTTTTCTCCTGAATACGACATAATTTTCTGGCGACTGCACCACAGTAACGTCAAATGATCATAACTCAAAAAGCACAAACAATCAGAAGTAAAGCTCACTGTGTGCAGCAGCAGCTTGTGACATCATGGTCCAGCTAAAGACAGTAATCAGCCTTTTGTTTTGATTTGTTGATCACCAGAAAATTATCTCGTCATCTCGAGAAAACCACTGAAATTAACAGAGAAAATAAAAATATCAATAACCACGTCCTTTTAGGGCTTCTGTAGTTTTGTGTGTTTCTATATACAGTTTTTGTGATTCACTAATAAAAAAGGCTTTTATTTTGATAAGACTCTCTATAAAAGTTTTAATCATTACATTGGAAAAACCTTTGCGACCAAACTTTGATTTTGAGTTGTTCAAATAAAGTTGTATTAATCAGACTGTTTGATAAAAATATAAAGAGGTCAGTGGTGAACAAAACACACAGAATAAGTCAAACTGAGTGAACACAGTCGAGTGCAGAATTTATCAACTCTTTATTTTTTTTAATGGGCAAAATTCAAATTTCCACTTGACTCTAATGATTTAAAATGTGCCTTTAAATCAGGCCTATATGCTCTTCAAGGTCCCATTTGATGTTTAAATCACATTTCTGCTCTGGTTACATTTCGTCATGAGGCTTACAGCACTGGACACACTTCCTCCACATAAAACGGTCCTCCACAGTTAATTGGAACTCCATAAATGATATTTCATGTAGTCACGGCTGCAGAGGAGCATTGCAATCAGCGTGTCAGTTTGTGGGTATAGTGCACGCGACAGCGCGTCGGTAAAAATGCGTGCATGCTTTTACGTGTGCACCTTGAACATGGGACGCAGCGGGAGCCTGGATGAGCCTCCCAGGTGACCCAGGAGACTGCAGCAAGTGTGTCAGTGTCAGTTTGATTAACTCTAATACCAGGGCTTTTGGCACATGTGGTCAGGTTAATGAAACTCAGTGAGAAGGCACTTTTTCCTGGTTCCCTCCCCACCAGGAAGCTGTGGGTGATGGGATGAGGTTCAGTAACTCGCCCCCCCCTCTCCCTCGGCGGCCCCCTCCCTCCACCAACGGGACGGTCTGATACCCTCTTTAGGCGCCAGAGCTGTTGAGATGTATTACTCTTGTGCTCCCACATCCCTCCTTCACTCTCACAGTCATCTCATTTATAATAATTAGTGCTGTCAAACCATTAAAATTTGTAATCAGATGTGTTAATCAGTGGATTAATTTCGATTAATCACGATTAAATATCATCACTTTTTAATCACAGGAGGGTGGTTTATTGCAAGCTGGGTGATGTGTTAGCCGAAGTGCTAGCAGGATGTGCTAATGTATGCTTCGTGTTAATATGGTGTTTTAAGCTGAAAAGAAAACTTCTTCTACAGAGTGTCAGTCACCTATTCTGTCTTTTTTTGTACTTATATTTCCTATGGAGAGGCCCAACGTGCTGTTTAGCATCGTCCATTTTTATTGGTTGGTTTTGCTGACGGTCACCATAGATTTAACTGTCTATTTGTGCATGAGTGACGGCAACTCCACTTGGACAAACTGTTCAAAATCCATTGCCAGAGATGCTCAGAGTCATTCTGTGCTGCAGATGGATTAATTGCGTTAAAATTATTAATCAGATTAATCATGATGATGGATTAATCTGAGTTAAAGCATTAATTTGACAGCTCTAATAATAATCAAATCAAATCCAAAGTTCATTTTAATAGCTGCTTAATGTACAGAGATCACTGAAAACCTCCTAGGACAGGGGTCTGCAGACCTGGTCCTAGAGAGCCGCAATCCTGCATGTTTTAGATGTGTCCCTCTTCCAACACCTGAATCAAATGATCAGCTCATCATCAAGCTGCAGAAGCCTGATAACAATCCTGATCATTTGAATCAGGTGTTGGAAGAGGGACACATCTAAAACATGCAGGATTGGACCAGGGTTGCAGACCCCTGTCCTCGGATGTACCTCTGACTGGGTTGAATCCTGGAAACTTCCAGTAAGAGAAATCCCCCCATTCTTTAAATACAACATCCAGTTCAGGTTTTTCAAGGATTCCCAAGGTTATCGTGACACTCGCTCTCCAAACCCAAAGTGTTTCTCCTTGGTCTGTCTTTCTTCGGTGACACAGAAGTAGGGCACACCGGAGAATAAGGAACACAATTGGGAGGCATCCTGTCGCTTTAAGAGGGGGACCCATCTAATCTCCCCCTATCCACTCAGGCCCTGGATTTATAAATTTCCTGCAATCTCGATACTTAAAGCCGTCTTGATTTTGAGAGTGTGTGTGTCTGCTTGTGAGAGTGGAAGTGTAGGACTGGCAAGAGGTACTATTGGGGGGGTTGTGGTTTGTTTGTGCTGTCCTTTAGAAAAAGAGCTTACGGGTTCAGCAGAAGAAACGCGGGGAGCTAATGTGAAGATTTAGGACTTTCTCTGAGGCTTGGCCTCGTCTAAGCTGTGTTTGCTTGAGCCGTTTGTGGGGTCCTGCTCACACTAAACCCAGATTAATATTCCCCCCATATCCAACCAGCCCAGACACCGGCACCCGGCCTCGCTGTCCTCCACCGCCCCCCCTCTCCTCCCTGCCTTTTCTGGCCGTGATCGTCTCCCTTCCCTAATCCAAGTCCGCTGCCTCTCATCTTGCTCTTTATCTCGTCTAAGTAAGCACCTTTCTCATGGCTTCTTTCCACGAGGGGAAAGCAGCAGGAGGAGCGTAAATATGTTTTCCCCCCCCATCCCTCCTCATTGCTCACTGACCTCTGTGAGGTGTTATTATCAGAGTGACTGCTAAGCCCCGAGATTGCTTTTAGCCAGGTTCACCAGGGGAGAGTAAGGCTGGCTTTAATGGCTCTGTATTGGTTTACATGCCACCCAATGAACACAGAGAGGATGGCTACTTATTGTATTAGGCAAATATTTCAAACATTTTCAACCCCTGACAAAAAAAATGTGGATAAAGAAACAGAAATATGGAAAAATACATTCAACACTCTGCATATGCATCCTGCAAAAACAGAGTATTTATTTATTTACTGAGGAAATTAGTTAACTTGTCTAAAAATGTAATGTTAACCTGCCCCAGGAGAAGACATGATAACATTATGGGATCATTACAGCTCCAGAAAAAGCAAATATTGTGAACTTCAAGTAGAATTTAATGAACCAAATATCATTACCATGCAAAGTGTTCTTATTATATTGTCCATTATAAGCAGCAAACATGCAAGACATCACTGCTGTCTGCTCACGACACTGTCACCATCAAACCTCTTCTTCTTCCTCTTCTTCTTCTTCTGTTGTTGTCTCTCCCCCTCTTCTTGTTCCCTCTCTCCATCTGGATCAAGATTGAGGGAAGAATAACAAATGCATTTTGAGCCCAGAGAAAAGGGGATGAATTTGGCGTGCTAAACAGCCAGGCTAAACCCATTACCTAAGTGTTCTTTATCTTCCCCTATGCTTTTGTTGTTTAATCAGCTTTGTATCTCTCCAAATCCTGGATTGAGATAACAAACAAATGGATGAGCTCAGTGTGCAGAGCCAGAAAGCCTTTTCGCTGGCACCTTCAGCGCCAAAAAACTATGCCGGTGATGCACAGTGGTCAGAGGAGAAACTGGGACTCTTTGATTTCTGGACCGGGCCAAACTCCAGTTCTCCCCAAAATCACCTCCTGTGCCTCCTCCCTTGCTGTAAGGCAACGAGGAGGAGAGGGAGGAGTGGGGGGAGTAAAGCTGGAGCTCACAGATTTGCAATCTTCAGCCACAATTTCTCTCTGCTTCTTCTACATAAGAAAAGAGGGATTCTAGATTATCTCTGGCATTCAAAGCCAGGCAGAGTTGAAGGCTCACTGAACACAGAAAGGACTTTGCTGCCAATATGGCTGCACAAGAGCCACAGTCGTTACCGGAGTTATTTGTGGGTCTCTAGGTATGTGGTTTGCATCTGTTGCTGCCATATAATCTTGACCACAGGAACCTGAAGGCGACAGTAAAAAGAAATTTACCACAAGTCTTGAAATCTCATGTGTGGTGTTGCTTTGTGTTGCTTCCCGTCCATGTCCAGATCATCATCTCTGTTAGTCCTTGAAACCAGCGGTCCCCAAACATTTTTTGCACCGGTTTAATGTCGGCATTATTTTCACGGACCGGCCTTCAAGGTGTTGCAGATAAATACAGTGAAAATAATACAACACAACCGGTATAAAAGGTTGTCCTCTTACCCTTTGCAAAGAAGCTCTCCAAAGACGTTTGTATTTTATTCATTTTCGCTAGTTTGCGGACGTATTTTTTAGCTAACGTATCTGACGTGATAGGTGATAAGTTTTATCACGTGACCGAGACAAGTTAAGTTGAAGAGAATCCGGTCGTTCCTTTCAAAATAAAACGTCTTTCAGACTCTAATGCAACGGAAGTTATATTTTTATTATTTTTCGTGTATCTGGGATCACATGACCCAATTTAATGACTTTTTCCAACTTTTTTTATTCCTAACAGTTTCTTTAACATTTTCTGTTTTTATGTAGCTTGTGTGTCAACTTTGAAAACACTTTATAAGCAGTTAATTGACTAATTTCCTATTGTTTTGTGCACTAAATTTTTAAAAGTAGACACATTTTGTTACATATTAATCAATACTTAATCAGTATTATACATCTAAGAGTAAAATAAAGTCTGAACAATATTTTACACTGTTATATTATCTGAAGGGTGTAGAAAAACTGTATTTTCTCCCACAAAATACAAAATTTACACGTCTTTGTTGATGTAGGCTGTTATTTTGAATTTTAACACAAAGTATGAGAATATATTTAATGTTGGCGTGAAGTCACATGATCTGAGTGTGATCCAAAGTTCACCTGAGTCATGATTCTAAGTATTTCAGTTGGTTTTGATTATGATTTCTTGTATTTAGTTTTGTATATATTCTTGTTTCTTTTTCTGGTTTCTGTGACTGTTTTGGTTTTTGTCTTTCCACATTCTGTCATCATTCTGTGTATTGTCAGTTGTGATGTCATTTCCTCTTTTATTTTGTAGTCTTGTTCCTGATGTCCAAGCTTTCCTTCCTTCCCAGCCTCGTCTCACACCTGTCATGATTTGTCTGGTCACACCTGTTCCCTGATTGTTCATCCCACCTGTGTGTCATTGTG